>KZ994157.1:0-15347 GCA_003614705.1 Blyttiomyces helicus | reverse complement strand
GAAGTCTTGATCGATGAAGCAGGCTGAGGCACCTGAGTCGAGAAGGGCTGTTGCGTTGGTCTTGCCAGAGTGGGGATGGTGGAGGAGCACAGGTAGTCGGAAGGCAGGGCATGGGTCAGGGCCAAGGAGGGTGTCATGATCGGTGGGGTGGATGTCGTCGTCCAGGCACAGGGCCCCTTATGTGGCTTTATTGATGATCTCAATCTTCAAATATACATAATATAAACGACCAATCAACAAAAAAATTGAACAGTCAAAAACAAACAAACAGACAACAATCTCATCTCCAATCACAATCCTCCGTCATCTTTCGATTTCTCAAATTCTTTATCAAATAAGCATTTTTTTTGACATCATTCGGTTCTTTAAATCACACAGTTTCGCGTGCTCACCGTGATTTGATTTGTCAACTTTTCCACAACAATCAACATAAATGCCGAAATTTTACCATTTCAATAATGGAATTTGTTATGATTTGAGTTGCTGAAAGGGAATGAAGCGGAGTGCATCAGAGATCAAAGGTGCCCATTTTCCCCAGGTTGGGTGGGTGCCATTTCAAGCAGCAGGTCAATAGTCCACTAACTCCAGAAGTGGTTAAGGACAATACTCAAATTGATTAGTACTGTTGTCATTTGTCTAGACATTACCAAATAACTAGCATTGTTGTCCATTGTCTAAAGAATAACAAGAACTCTAAGTATTGTTGCCCTTCGGACAATGAACATTGTGCACTTCATTGTAGTCAGAGTTGATGTACTACATTGCAGTGATTCCTCTAAAGTACATGTGCGCAAATTCATGGATCCACAATGTCTCAGGCATTGATCAATCCTTGTTGGAGTACTGACTCCTGAGGTTGGAACGCCAATTGTTCACAGAACTCCAGAACTCTGGAACAGAGAGTCGACAAAAGTCAAATCCTTTAGTTGCACAAGAACCGGAATTCTCATAACAAAAATGAAATTATTCACATTCAATATCTTTGACATTTGACATTCTTTACCGTTTTTGGGAACTTATCTAGCCGCTTCGCAGCATGCTTCCAGCTGGGATAACCAGGGGTCGGACAATAAAACTTTTTTTGGGACCGCCAACATATTCAACATACAACATCTTCAACAGCTTCGACATTCAAAATCTTCAACATTCAATATCTTCAACATCTTCAAGAATCAACATCTTTTGAAAAACATTATTGATAATTTATTCATCTCTCTCCACTCTTTCACGCCAATCAACATTCAATATCTTCAACATCTTCAACATTCAAAATCGTTTTAAAATTTCATCGATAAACTTTTGTCTTTCACCACTCTTTCTTGTGAAATCAACATTCAACATCTTTTACATCTTGATCATTCAATACATTATCCCTTTTCATTCAGCAGTTCCACATCTATTGGTAAATATGTATCCTTTTGGTCACCAGTTGGGATTAGGAATTTTTCAAAAAACGTATTGATAAACTATTTGTCAGTATCCATTCATTCTGTTAGATTCCAAAGTTTTTGTTTTTACTTTCCAAATGGCTGTCACTTTCGAAGATGTCTCATACTTTCCAAAATGTCTGTTACTTTCCAATGTTTCTGTTGATACTTTCCTTTTTGACACTTTTCATTTTCATTTTCCTTCATTTTGTTTCTCAACGGCCTAAAGATGTAAATTATATATTTTCTTTGATCGGAACATAATCTTGCTTACTCCATTTTTCACACTATTTTTCATACCATGTTAATGCTATTCTTTTCCATGGTCCTGTTTGGGTTCAGTGGTACTGTGCTTTTAAAGAAGATTTATTCCATGTCAGGAGTCACTACAATACCTTGTTCAGAACTTTCGTTTTTTTATTCCGAAAACACTACGCTCTTCAGCATAAGGGTCTTGATCCAATTCCTTTGCAGCAAAAGCCAAAGCCCTCCCTGCTTCCTAGCCATCATGGTCACGTACATGTCCAGATGGTTGACGAAATCAAAATCATCCTCTCCCTCCAGACACAGTGCTTGACCTCCCCCACTCGACCATCCTCCTGCAACCAATGGCCATGAATGCTTCGGAGCCATTATTTCATCAAGCTGCGCCATTGCCTTCCTGGGTTCGGAGGTGATCTGGCTAGGATTAGGCAAACCCTCGCCCATCTCGATTTCCTGCTCCTGGGGTTCCGCCACTTGCTCTCTCCTGCAAGGGACTCGTAAGAGAGAGTTCAACCTCTGCATTTGCCGGCTCGATGACAGCAGGCAGCGCAATAAGCAGGTCCATCTCCTCATCTGACTCCATCCCTCACTCCACCCCATAGTTGGTGCCTGTAAGGTTGATTTTATCATTGACAGGATTTGCCATCAACAGGCGGCGGTCAAGGTCGAGCCCCGACAGGCCATTCATCGCCATGCCGCTGTGAACGCTGACTAATGTCGACCCACCACATGATCCCTTGACACCATCACTTGCGCCTGCTCCTTGGCTTCCACAATCGTCACCTTTATTCATCCACCCAAGGCATTACGTGCAAATCCCAACCCCATGAAAAATTTCATGTTTTCATGTTCAGATGCCGAATCATCTCTTGGGTAAGTGTTCAATTGATTCACGTAGTCAATATGTTGCTCCATTTTTATCCATTTTTATGGTACTTTATTTAAACCCGAAACACAGCATATTCATAGTTTTATTCAGATTTATTTTTAAAATCTATTAATAAGCAATTATCCTTTTAGTTATCAGGAGGTCCAACGCTAATAATGGAGATTGTGATAAGTATAGAGTCGCTCGTATTCGTGAAACGTTGCATATAGCGATTTCAACCATTCTATGCTTTCTAATCAGCGCATTCCCCCACAAAGAACTTGGATCTCTTTGTCCTTCTTAGCAAGCTCAGCTTCACGCGCAGCTTTCACGACGACGGCCTGCAGCTCAAGCACTTCAGCGTACATCATGTCTGCAGATGTAACGATCAGGATAAAGGTCAGTCTTGCGTTATGTTTAAATGAAAATTTACAGGCAATATATTTGTTTTTTTCCCATGGTTCTAAATTGGCAGGGCAATTGTCAATACGATTATCATTCACAAAAGAGGTGCCAAGAGAAACTCGTTAGGCCACCCAATCAAATATAGGAGAAGAATTTAGCAGTATCCCAAAGCCCACAGATCACTTCCACTCGCACTTCTTAAGCGATTCTGAACCTTTCGAATATTGTTCAGTCCACATCAAAATCAACAAATGGTATGTGTTGACCATTTTTACCTCTTTATCGAGACTCCAAGTAGCTCATATGAATATTTGTCAACCCAGACATGGCTTAGAATGGCTGACTGTTCAGGACTCTGCAGTGAAGAATGGACAATCGTCGCCGGACTCTTATTTCCGAGATGTCAAAAACATTGAGATCATCGTGGAATTCCGAAAAACGCACTTTGCCACCAAACAAAAGCCGGCGCGATCCGGCACATTCTTCGTTGTTCATCCAAAGTTCAATGTGTCAGGATGGGCAACTCACAGCAGCTGCATGAAAGTGTATACTGCCAGTTGTGAGTGACACAGGCACTGAGTTGGGTCCAAACCGAACAGAAACATTGTTTAACCCTGAAATGCATCTACTTCAGCAAGATCCAGGTGGTCTCCACAAGCTGACATACCTCAGGACAGCCCAGAACAGCGACAAGCAGCCCCGGACCTCCACTTCCACCTCAGCCACTACCCTCCGTACCTGCACTCAGCAAGCACTGCCTCAAGACCGCTGCCCCCAACCCCGGGCCCGTACTTGAACAAGTCGCCCATAAGTCCCCAACCACCTCCACCACAAGCGGTACCTCAACTTGACATCAAGCAATCCTGATCCAGCACAAGGTATGAGATCTCGATCTCTCTTGGATTCCATTGCGGATTCAGTTGTTCTGGTATCCCAGTCAGACCTACCTTTTCTGCAACCCCCCCATCCAGACGCCTACTTTTGTCTTCACTCTATGCTCTCCACTCGTTTCACGACAGGAACCCAGCTTGACCCCAGCTCAACCCCACAACTGCATACTACGATCACACCTAATCCACAGGCACCCCTACCACAAGGCATGCGTGATGATCTCAAGCTGGCTTGCAGAATGTTGCCCGTCACTGACTTAGCTGTTTGCGTATCCCACTGCTATTAACCTTTTCCACATCCCCCCAATCCCGTCGGCTAGTTCCATCTTCAATTTAGGCTCGCCACTTGTTTCAGGACAGGAACCTGGCTACCTCCCCTCCACGACCACATATTACGATCACAGTTGATCACATCCTGAGCCCCAACCACAAGGTATGAGTGATAATCTCGAGCTGGCTTGGAGTATGTTGGCTGTTGCGGGCTTAGTTGTATATGTATTCCACTTCTACTTAAACGAATGTGGAGTACACATACACAGAAAGGTTTTCTACCCTGCCATTCGCGCAACATAAGTGCCCCAAGATTGTCTGTTCCCAGCACGCGCATGAGGTATGTGTCATAATCCTGAGCTGTGTTGGAGTGTGCAGGTCGTTGCGTGTTTGGTTGCATTCATATTCCACTTGTACTCAACAGCACTTCATCTCCAGAATCCCAATCCCGATACCTACTAAATCCAGTTTGTCGACAATGGAAGTACATGTTCTCCTCGTACAACTCCACCTGTTCATTTTGGTACCCTCTTGTTCTCGTACTGACCCTTTTGTGTAAACCCCGATACTGACACCCACATTCATAAACTTACAGTTATTTCTTCAACGCAGCCTTCAACTCTCTCCACACAGCTGAAGAAATTTTCGTAAATATACTCGCGCACATACTCTGACTCGTACTCGCACACATACTCGGACTCGTACTTGGATACATTCTCAGACTTGTCCTTGTAATCAAACTTGCATTCATACTCCTCCTTGAACTTGGACTTTTACATGCACTCGAAATCAGACTCGTACTTGCAATCAGACTCGCACTTGGACTTGTTCTCGGACTTGGACTCGTACTCGGACTCGTACCCGTTCTTGCCTTCGCATCAGACTCGGACAAGCACTTGCACTTGCACTCGCACTCGGATAGGCATTCAGACTCATACTTGGACTCATTCCCGGACTCCAACCCGGACACACACAGGGTCTCGCACTTGCACTCATACAAACACTGTACTCATTCTTTACCATAACCCCAACAATTTATTTTCGACCATCTTCACATAGGAACATGCAGAAGTTTTCTCCTAATGAAGAAAGATTCTTCTCCGGTAAGATTTGCATCCCTTCATAATAAATCTTTATATTTCGGATCCTCCTGTTATTCAATGTCTGACTCACCACGTCACCTGATCTATCGTACCCTCGTAGGCGCCGTATGCTGCCACCCTTGACAAAATTTACTGGTGGAGTTATGCAGACAGAAAAAAGTGCAGACCAATACTACGGCATGCTGGAAAGGAAGAAGATTGATTCTCTCAAACATATCGGAAACCGTCTGTCAATGTTGATCAATACCCCTGCAATTTTTAAATCTCCTCTATGCTATTTTGAATGTTAATCCCTGCGCCAGAATGGAAAGAGAACTGCCGACTCAACCCGCTGGCAGCTTCAACTAAGCTGGCCGCAGATTTATCTATCGGCAATCAGAACAATGTAAGTTGGTCGGATAAAGATTTGGCTGGGAATTCTGTTTCTTTTTCTTTTATACCTGTTTGTCGTTTTGGAGCGAGAAACTTGATACCCTTTTGTGGAGTACTTCTTTGCAAGAAGAGCAGAGTCGAACCCTACATTTTTGTCGAGTCCCTTGGTGAGAGAATCACACACAAAATGTATGTTTCCATGTATTCTGATTACATCTTTTCCTTGTCTTGTCTTTCCACTGTTCCACTTTCTAATCTTTTTTGCTATCTTCTCTAAAAATGTCTAGACAAAGGAGGTGGTTGCGACCGCCGACGAAGCCAAAGAAATCGCCTCTAAGGTTGTCCACAGCCTCAAAGGACTGTCTGCGATACCAGGAAGGATGGATGCTGGTATCAAGAGGCACATAGAGAATCACTTGTCTTCAAAAAACTCCATATCTGAATGGTCAAATCCGTTGAGCCACACTCTGCACGTACAGGCTACCGCTACTACTCTTTCAAAACCTTGCCAACCTCTGGATGGGGCCCTCTTTCTTCTTTTTATTTTTTATAATCCTGAACCTTCTTTCCCAACGTATCCAAAGCATCAGCCCTAAACAACTAAATTCCAGAAGGAAACGACCCACCACTTTGACCGAATCGTCACATTAGTGCAAAACAACGGTCACAAAAAGAGAATGGCAACAGCCAAAGAAATTTTTCTGTTCGTGCTTTTTCTTCTTTTTTCTCAATCTCCCTGAACAATGTTCTTCTTCTCGCTGACCTTTCCTGCTAAACCACTTTTCAGTTTTAGCAATGACACACATGATCACAGCCTTGGAGGTATTATAACCAAGCTTCAGCTGAACCTCAACAAATCCCTACACGTCATCACCAGTCTACACTATACTCAGTTCGACCAATGAGTGTCTGCCCAACAACAGACTGCTGAAGCTCAAACCCAGCTCAACAACTCCCACCCTAGTATTCGGACCCTACGGTTTCTGAGGTCATCGGTTCTGAAGAGTCTTTAGACTAGTTTTTCAAGACCATCACTGCTCAACTTGAGATCAGCACCTACAGGCTGTGCCTTTTGATACTCCTTTGGGGTTGGGAGTAAAGTGAATAAGCCTTCTTTTATTTTTATCCCTGTCATCCTCTTTATTTTGGTTTGGCTGTCTCGACTTGCGAGCCAATTTTTTTTTTGAAATGCAATTAACCTCTATTGTATTATAACCGTTGCCCCTAAGTTTTGATATATTTTTGATTGTTTACCGATTGAAAACCGTATACAAACCGATCAAAACCCTTTTCACTACATTCAGAATGATCACTAGCTCGCTTTTCTTCCATTACATATTTTTCATATTTTCAATCATTTCATTGTCTACATTCTTTATCGATAAATGATGGATCTTCTTCACCGCATGCAGATAACCCGTTGCCTCCTCAAACCTCTTTCTGGTTTCTACTTGGCCAAAAAATGTGAATTATTTATAGATAGATCATCTCGTTGATTCATTTCTTCACACTTTGCTCCTGTAGGAATCATTGATTGTTGCTTGCTCGGGTCAAATCATTTGCTTTTCATTCTTATTCTTCTGATTATTCAAATCAGTTCTTAATCCTCTGAATCTTATTTACAAGAGGAATTAGCAATCTTTCACATATTTCTTATCATGTTCACAAATTGCTTAATCCACTGACCCCTTATCGGACGTCGCGAGGTGCGTACATGATGCTAGTTGTTCAAAAAAAGGCCGTACACTCCTTACAGTCGTTACATTCTCTGCAGTCGTTGAATTCATTATATTGTTTACTTTCGTTACATTTGTTACATTCTATCCATTCTTTGGAACTATTTATTCTATCCATTCTTTCGAAAAAAAATTCCACTTTTCTTTCAAACATTCATTTGAAATATTCTATCGTACATTGCGAACATCGTTTTCATTTGTAACAAGATGTTCATTATACTGTTGAAAAAACATTTCAAACTTCAAGCGAGATGATCATCATGTACTTCATTCAGTTGACGTAGTCGCATAATTTCCAAATGCAAACAAGATGATCATCTTAAAGTTGATTCAGATGATTTAGTTCCGATGATCGCAATATTTTCGTTTGACATCTATGAATGCTTCCTTATTGACAAGGAAAAAATCTGTGTGCACGGATGTGTCACATAATTTCAAGAAATATCTTGCACAAACACCTGACCACCAATACCTCAGTAGTAATGATTTATGTGTGAAGCTTGAGAACCAGCTGCCGCATTCCCATAAACCAACACTGCCATGTTTCACTGCTTCACTGCTTACCTAAGCGCAGGTGACGTGGTGCAGTGTTTCTTACAACACAAAAAAAGTGGCATGGTGGGCCGAGACCCCCTATCTCCAAACCCGTTCACCACTGGGGACGAATCGAGAGATCAGACAAACGTTCTAGTCGCTTGTGCGCTAGGACCAACCAGACGATTGGCGGGAGTGAAGGCGATTGTCGGGTATGCGTGCCTGTTGTTCGAATGTTTCCTAACCTGCCTTGACTACCACTACTACTCATCGTAGCCTCAAGCTCATCTTGATCGGGACTGTCTGAGAACACTTCAAACTCCTTGTCGATAAGCACAACCACCACCCCATCTACTAGTATGACTACCAAAAGACATGCGGTTAAAGTCTATTGTAATCTTGATTGCGCCAGGGCACTTTAGACGGGTATGAGGGCCTGTATCGACCTGATTGCTAATTCATATCATAAAGTCCTGCGCCCCTTGAATCATCTTCCCCATATCTTCACCTCCTATCAACAGTCACGTTTTCCGTTCTTCTATAGACTACCTTGACCTGTGTTATAATGGTTCTATCAATCTCATCTTCACAAGCAATGAATCTCTGGTTACACTCCTCAACTCGCCTCACCTTCACTTTTTAAACGTCAAAAAAAAGAGAAACAATTCGACTCATCAGCTTCAAGCCCTCTTCGTGATCTCCATATGCGATTTTTCTGTGTGTCTATTCTGTGGAGATTCCGATCCCATACCCATCCCCCTGCATATTAACAGCTGACTCAGATCATCATTTAGCTTTCCTCCATTACAAAAACGCCGTCGCAGTTGCACAATCAATGCATATCTTGGGCAAAGCCAGCTTTCGATCCCAAAAAGATGCACTAGAGTGCGCTGGTGTTCCCGAGATGTTTTACGTGGGTGGTATAGCAAAGAGGGGATCTCGATGCCTGAATAAACGGATTGCTCCGGGCTAACTAGATTTTGTTGATCTTTCTTGACCATGCACCCGCTGCATTTTTTTATGACATCTTCTCATTTGTTTGGTATGGGCTTGGTGTGTTGGGGGAGGGCGAGGGGGGATGTAAGCATATATTCACAATTGAGCTATTGTGGTTCCTTGGTTCTGTATTTTAAGGTGTAAGATTTTCTGAGAGGCCCCAGTAACTTGACCTTCGGAATCTGGGTTATCAAAATATTATGAAATAGCGGTTTGATTGTTAGTAAAAATTTATCCTGTTTGTGACTTAGCTTTTGTGGGATCATACATCAACCCGGCATCAGCGAAGCCAATTAATCCAGGCGTGGCAGTCTTGCCTCGGGTGTAAAATAGGCCCAGGTCAACAGTGCCAGCAAAGTATCTTCAAACGCCATTTCAATGGCAAACAGAAGGTTTGTTGTTCAACCGAGCAAGCAGGGACACCGATAATGAGATGTCTTGTCGTGTGTAATGAGCCAAATACAATAGAGCGCCTATAGCCGCAAGATATGTATGTGTGTCTTTAATTAAGAAGTCCTCTGGAACTTTTGGATTGAAGGGCCTGAACAGGTTGTTCTCAGGGGTAAGTTCACGGTGAACCATAGGCGACTTCAATGAGTCCGAATGGTTAAACCTTTGTAAGACTTTCTAAGTATAGGTTTTCCGAGCAGCATTATTTCCTCTTTGAAGTTTTCTACTTGCAGGCCAAGGCAGAATGAGGTTTTGCCAACAACCTTCATCTGGAATTCACTGGTTAGGAGTTTCACTTTGGAGTCAATCTCATCTGATGAGTCGTTGAGGTTAAAGTGGTCAACATACACTGCAATAATGACAAAGCTGGCGTTCGCTACCCTTTTTGTGAAGATGCAGGGAGAATTCAGACTGCTAAAATAGCCAGCTTCCAAAAAAATTGTGTTAACCTTTGGTACCACATGCGACCTGATAGTTCAGACATAGAGTGATCCAAGGATACGTTCAGAACCTCTTAACCCTGGAACTTGTGATCAGTGCTTTCAATCTGTCGGGTACTTTCATACGTCTGAGACATCCTAGTCTGATTCGCCATACAGATATGCAGCAACAACGTCCGTTAATCTCATTTTAGCATTCTCTTGATCCGCAAGGGAAATGCGAAATCGGTAAGTTGTGGCATCCATGACAGGAGAATAAGTTTCCTCATACTTTGGTCCAGTTCTGTGCAAAAAATCTTCTGGCGACAAGTTGGGCCTTACAACAGGTCACACTCCATTTTGAATTTCCTGAACAGAACCAAATACATTCCGTTTAATCAAGGAATCCTTTTCCGCCTTAATTGCAACTTGCCATTGTGGCCAGTTTACCCAGAGATTACATTCAGCAACAGAACGGGGTTCTGGCTCTTCGGCGGGGTCACGAGAAATTTCAATAGCCATGGCTTCTGCCAATGCTTCATTTAGTCGCTCATTGTTTCGAACAGGCAATTTCTCTTGTTTAGACAAATTGGCAAATGCAACTTCTATTCTGTTGACAAGAGCTGCTGCCTGAGCTCCATCTCCTGCCCCTTGGAGATCTCCATGATGGGAATATATAGGTATTTCTAAAGATTCGCAAATGACAGATGGAAGGCATTGTGCCAACAATGTGCTGGTGTGGGGAAAAACCATTTTCCTTAGTTGGACGGAGGCAGACCAGAGAGGCAGCATAAAGAACGGCCAATCCCCATGCTTCAATAGTAAGATGGGTACGCATCAACATAGCCCGGGCGACCTATTGTAATCTTTTAATGAATGACTCTGCAAGTCCATTCTGGTGGTGAAGGTATGGAACAGTGTGCTCCAATACTGAGATTCACAATAGTCAGCTAGATGTTAGGATCCATTCTTGCCTGCTCCAACCAGATGGATAGTTTGAATCTTCTGGTCATGGGATCGTGCGACTAACTTAAACAGTGCCGCCTAAATCATATCAAAGATTAAGATCCGGGGATCAAGGAGACAGACTTAGGACCAATTCAACTTTCCTTCAACCTGTACCATGAATAACTTAAACAGTCCGCATGCTGGTGTAATGGGGCCCTATATGTCAAAATGAATTCGCCTTAGAAAGTTTTAGTCTGGCATTGTGGTCTTACAAATCGCCGGTGCAATTTTAATTTTTCCCAACACACAAGGTTCACGGGAGGTGTCGTCTGGCAACAGGATATCAGCTGGTTCAATGGTTTGGCCGAGGGAATTTTTAATGATGCGAAGAGCCTTAGTTGTGCTAGGATGGCCTCATATCTCATGCCAGATGTTAACTTCTGACTTTGAATTTTTCTGAGACACTTTGTTTAGAACTTCACTGTTTATCGAGCTCGAAGAACCGTCCCCCACATATGCAATAGCCATGGGATTAGTGTTCCCATCTATTGCAAGGGGAGCTTCAACATGAAAAAGATTTGTGATATGAAGGCTGTTGGCCATCCCAAATGCCATCTTAATAAGGGATCGGTTTGTTCCAGAATTGATTTGGAGTACCTGTTGGTTATTAACAGTTTTTGTCATGACATGATAACCATTTGGACGAATATCCCCAACACGTAATAAAGTTTCGGTTGATTTAGGAGAATACAAAGCGTCTTATACATTAAGCCTTGTCCCTCCAGGTAAAACTATAACTGCTTGTCGGCGTCCCTCAATTATTGAGGAAGACCTTTTGACTGTCGTTAAGTAGGATTCACACATGGTGAGTTTAGTAAAGTAGGACATTTCCCTAACAATTGTCTTTGTTTTTTCAATGTCTATAAGGTATTCCTCAGGCTCATAAATATCCACAGCATCATTATCCTCACCTTACACTGAGGTTAACCATAGTGGTCTGAAGGGAACTATGATAAGATGGAACCGAATTGGAAAAATTAAACAACAATTCCAGGCCTAGGTTAAACATGAACCCCAACAAATGAAATGGACTAAACGTGATGAATTGATCTCTATTCCCATATTTAAGTTTGCTGCAGGTGCCACCAGAGGGTGGCCTTCCTTTGACATCCTCAGGTCACCAAGCGGAACTCTGTCTCTGGTCAACTGGATTTTAGTGGCGAGGCCAGGGCCGCAATAGTGCTCTTTCTCAGCTGAGGCTGTGACCACAGTGGGGGAGCCAAAGTGGTTCTGCAACCTTGGATCGACCATAGAGTGAGCCTCCAGTCCTTTGGATGAGTCAGTTTCAACTTCCATAAAGGAAGGGATCGGTCTGCTTTGGTGGGGGAGGACTGGGATGTCGATACCATGGGCCTCGTATTTTCTTTTTTGGCTTACAGCTTTAAACCGACAAATTGGGACCAGATTGGATGAGAGTGGGAGTCAGAAGTGCATCTGTCGCTCCGATGGTCATTGGGCCCTCATTTACGGCAAACGTCTCAGGATTTTTCAGAGGGTCTCTCTTTTGACTTATACAGGGATTTAGCCTTCCCTTTGCTCATAAACTTTCCTCCTCCATCATGTTGTCCGCTGCCGTCGCTCCCTCCACTGGTGTTGACTTTGATGATCTTCGCCTTGCCATTACAATTTAGCTAAATTTTGCCTCCTTCAATATTGTGACCTTCAGGGGGCATTGGCTTAGATCTCTTGTGGCAAGCCAAGTTGAGTCTCTCCTCGTCCATGCAAAGAGCATGAATAAGATCATCAAAAAATTCCCATTCCTTCAAAATACACATGCTCATACGAATATGATCATTGGGATCCCAAGTCGCAAAGGTTTAGACAACGCAGTCTTTGTCCCTTAGTTTGACCCCGCATCTGGCCAACATGGGCATATATAAGACGGACCTTACCAGCATATGCATGGGCGTCAGTGAATTGGTCAACATAACAAAGGTTGTTCCATTGGTTGTTGGAGCAGGGTTTAAAGAGGGAAGCTTGGCCTCGGATCCTACGGTGGAGGGTGTGCATCAAAGAGAAGGGGGTTTCATAAATAGGTCTGCATTCTTCCTTGAGCTGTTCATCAATACAGCACTGGAGATTATACCTAGCCCTGGACGCCCCCAAGGCCGTAGCCAATTATCTCGCCAATCGTTCCTTAGATTTTTGGTTGGTCACCAACAAAGGTTGGTCATCTTGTACTTCTTCGTGTTCCTTGTCCATGACTTCCGTGTGCTTGTGTTTCAAGTAGATTTTGATGTCTTCGACCCACGAGAACCAATTACCGCCGTCATAGGCAAGCTTCTTGAAGAGGTGGTTCTTGTCGACCTCGGAGTCGTAATCGCGTCTCATCATTGTCGAGCAGACAGACAAAGTGAGGATGGGTAGCTTGTGGGGGCTGGTGCTGATAACGTAAGAGGATATGTGGTGCTCGGAGGCAGTGAGGAGGAATACATCGGAGATCAAAGGTGCCCATTTTGCCCAGGTTGGGTGGGCGCTACTTAATGTAAAAGTCAATGGGCCACCACCTCCAGAAGTGATAGACACACAATACTAAAACTGGTAGAGAATACTAAAAAACTAGTCTTATTGTCTGGTGTCTAGACAATACCAAAAAGTCAGTAATGTAGTCATGGACCATTCTAGAAATTAGTTATATGTCCATTTTCTAAACAATATTAAAGCTTAGTATTATCGTCCATTAGACATTGACCATTGTTCACTTCATCGTAGACAGAGTTGATGTAATAAAGTACAGTGATTCCTTTAAAGGACATGTGGTCTAATTCATAATCAATCGAGACCTTCCCTATTGACAAGGAATTTATGGAAAGTATCCCATGCTTCATGAATAGGATGAATACACAGTGTCACTGGCATTGATCAATCCTCCTCAGAGTAAAGCCGTGAGGAAGGGATGCCAAGTTTTTACAGACCCTCTAAACCTCAGGATGAAGGTTCAGCAGTAGTCCAATCCTTTAGTTGCACAGAAAAGGTATTCTCATAAGAGAAGTTTCGACTACTTCTTCATATTCTTTTCGTTCTTTCGACAAATTCTTGACATTCTTTTCATTCTTTGGACGAATTCTTTGCATTCTGTTCATTCTTTTGGAAAATTCTCTATATTCTTGTCATTCTTAGACAAATTGTATAATTTCTTTTCATTCTTTCGACAAATTCTTTGGATTCTTTACATTTTTCGACGAATTCCTTACATTCTTGTTCGCAAAATTCACTACATTCTGTTTATTTTTTTCATTCTTTCGAACATTCTGAACATTCTTTTCATTTTTTCGAATATTTTGATCATTCTTTTAATTTCTTCAGAATACTCCTCAAATTCAAAAATGGTCTTTGACTTCTAACCAAAAATGTCCCTTCTTTAGGGATACATAATCTTGCTTATTCTCTTCACCATTCCTCATTTAGGTAACCAATCGACTACCCACTGAGTCGGCCCGCATCAGTTCCATTTCATTTCCAAATATTTTTCTCTTCTTTATTCAGTTGCCAATCGGTTCTGTTTCTGATTTCAAACGTGTTTAGCGAGGATAATAACATGTTTTGAAAGTGGGTGCTGCAAATCAAAATAATAATTCAGACATCAGTGAAAAAAATAGATACTTATAGATAGACATGTTCTGTTTTGCCAAGGGTGCAGGGAACGGAACAGAAAATCCAAACATCGATAAAGCAAAAAAAAGTCAAACGATGGGGAAGTGGAAAAGAGCTATTTCACCTTTGATTTCGTCATGTCATCTAGTGGCGCTGCGAAACTGCAAGTCGTTAGATCCTATCGTTCGCCTCAAAACCTTTCCAGTAAACAATGCCCAATTTCAAATATACTTTATCGAGCATCATTGAACAGGAATTATGAAAAACATTTAACACCACAAAACATATCTTTCCGAATCTGCGACAGATAACATTGCAATTGAACATACTCTTTTTGTAAAATCTTTTATCGATAAAAGTTACATTCAGTGCCTAGAACTCCAACGATCCAATTTCGCCAATACACAATTCTCTACGACAGATTCACTCTTGCTTGAAGAGAATTAACAAGGATTTCCGGATTTCTTCTCAATGAGGGATCTTGTAGCCGATTTCAGTAGCGCAATCATTTACGTGAATATTTATTTCATCGATGAAAGTCAAATTAGCGTCCCGCAACTTCAACGATCCAACTTCGCCAATACTTTTTTCTCTACAACATCTTCACTCTTGCTCGATTGCTCGAATAAGGTCAAGAGCGAGCTCTGAATTCCTTTTTGAATTCCAAAGGGAGTTTAACCTGTTGGATACACATGGGAGTTCCTAAGAAAATGAGACAAATCTGTGAACGTAATTTGTTACAAGGCCCAACTTTTTGTCCGGGGCAGCAGGCTTGATGGTGGGATCTTGAGGGGATGGACTTGATGACTGGACTTGGAGAGGGAGTTGCCTAGGTGCAAGCAACAGGGGCAGGAAGGGGAGAGGAGCAGGGGAGGTCTAAAAGGGAAGGGGACTTGGAGGCAGGACTTGATTTATTGCCCAGGACTGGTGTTGATCAGGATGGTTTACATTGGGAAGGATACATGGGTCTATTTATAGGGGAAGGTTGGGGCTGTGCTGGGTGTGGGGCAG
>KZ994156.1:0-15395 GCA_003614705.1 Blyttiomyces helicus | reverse complement strand
GGGCCCCCCCCCCCCCCCCCCCCCCCCCCCCTGTTGCCAACGCGAGATGGTCGGGCCAACGGAGGAGGCCCTAAAATTCCTCCTTCGAGATTGTTGCCAACTTGAGCTATGACGGATGGGGCCATCGGAGGAGGCTCTCATGTTCCTCCTTGTCCGTGTTCCCAAAGCGAGATAATGAACGCGAAGAGGCATTTTCTGTTTTCCTGCGCCGATTACCAGTCTGAGATAAAGGTGGTGCTTGTTGGGTTGTCCGTTGAGCTTCGTACGTTGAGCTATGAGGGCTTGAAGCATGGTGAGAAGACTCGTGCACCGCCATGTGGAAGGCCGGGGCAAAAAAGGCGCCGTGAGAATCCTCGGTGTGATTCCAGCAGATAGAATGAGACAATGGGTGGTGCCAGTATGAATAAGAATGAGTAACTTCGTTTGAGGTTGGAATAGATGGTGAGAGCCCTAGTGCACCTCCATGTGATAAGCAGACGGAAACATACAGGGTGAGAACCCTATTGGACCTCCTTGAGAAATTGACGGATGCGACTTCAACATGGCGCCTTTTTTTCGAAAATGATCTGTGAGTAAACCCCCCTTTGTTTCTCATCGTTTTGGAGGAGAAGCGCATCAACTCACGTTTTCCAAATCACTTCGTTATAGTCTTTATCGGTACGGAATCGAGCGGGTTTGAATAACTTAAGGTAACTGCGAGGATCCTAGATTTTTGGTCGATCTTACCCCGCCCCCCGCCCCCCCGCTATTACATCTGCAGTTTAGGAAGTTGTATGTTGGCTCGCCGTCGAAGTGACGCGATTCGTTGCGGCGGGGGCTCACGTAGGGTTCGTTGTTCTCTGGGATGTAAGGGGGGGTGGGGGGGTTGGATCGGAGTTCGGTGCCCGCTTACAGGCAATCAATCGACAGGCAATGGGCAACGGGCGTCGGCCCGTTTGAAACAAAAGGTCAAAGGCCGCATCGGCACCACCACGACAATAGTCTCGACGAGTTCCAGGCGCGGCACTCAAGCCGTCGTCGAGAGTCACAAGACGCTCCAACTTGGATGATGTTTTTTTGTTTCATTTGTGAAGGCGAGAGAAAGCCGACTCAACGGGGAGAAATTCTCGCCTCTTCCCGCTTGGAATGTGTATCATGACATCCGCATAATAATGAAGTAATTAATTGCCGTAATTGCCGTTTTGACAGTCGGACAGTCCTTGGACAGTTTTTTTGGACCAACTTCAACCTCGCCTCCCCTCTCCTCGTCGTTTCCCATCCGCTGAAAGGACCAAGGTGAGGCAATCCCCAAAAATAAAGCCCAGAAAGTAGTGAGGAACTTGTGAGACTGGCTGTTCTCCCCTTAGTGCCTAACCCTCGGATTCGCCTGCTCCCCTCCCACAGACCTGTCAAAAGTGAGTGGAAAAACACGAACGGGCCTCCGAGAAGCTTATAGCGAGGGGCGGGAGGTTAAAAATAGGCGGCGCGTGGTCACGGGCTATGGAGCTTTCGACGGGCGGCGCTCGGCGAGCTTGCGAGCGGGTTGCGAGCGACGGCGAGATGCCCGTTGACCGGCGGTGGGGGTGTTTCGTTCTGGGAGTTTCCCTCGCTCTTCTGTCTCGGCAGACTGTAGCCTGGAAAATTCAAAGAGCTTCCGGGGGAGATGGGAACCCACCCGGGAGAGTTTTTCCCGATCCCACCCCCGCGCTCACGTCCTGACCCCCCGACCTCTGTTTTCGCCGCAGGTCCTCTTTTCGAAACTCCCTCCCGTATCCCCAGCACAACCGACTCGATAGACGAAGGTGAGCAATTCGCAACAAGGATTGGAAAAATGCCGTTTTGATATACCCCGACTGCTTTTCTCACCCGTTCCCTACCCTACACTCCCATTTCACGGCACTCTTTAGTTCTTCAAGAAGGGATGTTGGAAATCGACGCGATGGCAAAACTTTCAAGCGCACCGCCGCAAGCATCAGACGAAACCGTCATAAATCCCGCGGTCACCGTCACACAGCTCGTCGCCGAGATCGACGTCATCGTGCCGACAGACCATCGCGCAGCCCTCACGCCCGACCAGTACGCGGACTCCTACGCGGCATGGAAGACACAAGCTTCCGGCGAGTACGACGCCATAGTCGCTGCTCTCCGCGACGAGCTCGACGCCCGGTTCCCGTCCCCTCAGACCATCACGATCCTCGACGTCGGGGCGGGACCCGCGTCCGTCGCGGCCCGCCTGCCGGCACGCATCCGTGATCGCATCGTGCGATTTACGGCGTGCGAGCCACATCCGGCGTTCGCCGCTTCACTGGAGTCCGGCCTCTCCAACGCCTTCCCTCGCGCGGAGCAGACCATCGTAGATCTGCGCACGTTCTCCGCTGACTACCTTTCCAGCTGCACGTGGGACGTCATACTACTTTCCCATAGCCTGTACGGCATAGCCGACAAGCCCCGCGCCGTCCGTGACGCCCTCGCCGCGCTGGCACCAGGCGGCGTAGTGCTGATCCTCTACCAACTTAGCGCCAGCGCCGATCGCTTGTGCACCCAGCTGGGCCCCGACACCGCCGTACTGCGCCCCATCAGGATCCCCGCGACTACCGTCCCCGACCGAGACCACAACTTGGACTTGGCCCTGTGGTTCCTCTGCGGGTATATCCCACTGGGGTCTGCGGCCGCCAAGGCGCGGGACGCATTCCGACGCCTCGCGGGCCGTCCACCACGGCTAGACGCCCCCAATGCACTTATCACTGTGACCCCCCCGTGGCTGCGCCTGCTCGAGCAGGTCCCGCCCGCACCCACCGACTACGTTGTTAAGGACCGTCACGCGCGCGGTCTCCACCCGGCGTGCATCGTGCGTCCGGCCAATGAGATCGACGTGCAGACGTGTGTTCGGTGGGCTGTCGCGAACGGGACGCAGCTGACGACCGTCGGGGGCGGCCACTCGGGGCACTGCGTCCGCGACGGCGTCGTCGCCGTCGACATGTCGGCCCTACGCGACGTCGTCGTCGACCGCGGCGCCCTCACCGTAACCGTCGGGGCAGGGGCCACCGGAGGACTCATTGTGCGCGAGGCTCATGCCGCTGGCCTCGCGGTGCCGTTCGGGGCGCGACCCTCCGTCGGCGCCGGGTTGTGGCTCCAAGGCGGGGTCGGCCATTTGACCCGGTTGTTCGGCCTGACCTGCGACCGGATCATCGCCGTTCGCGTCGTCGAGCTGACGGCGGAGGCCCCCTTACGCGCTCTGTCGGGTCCTGCTAACCTGTGGCAGTTCTGCGGCGCTGGGACGAACTTCGGCGTCGTCGTGCAGGTGACGTTCCAGGCTGAGCCCTTCGGCGATATCGCAGTGCGCCATTGGGACATCTCCTTCGGGCCTGATTCGTCGGGGCATGAAGATGCCATCGGGCGATATGCGGATCTTGCATCGCGCCTCAAGTCCTGCGCCGCTAATCTTTACTTGTTCCGGCCTGCTGCGGACGTCTTCAAGGTGGCGATTACCGCGAGCGATACCAGCCCTGACGCCGACGAGTCGGCTCGGCTAGCAGCAGCTCTGAACGACGGCATTGCCTCCCCACCCCCCGCGAAAAGATTCAACCTCCTCGAAATGTTCGACCAGGATTTATACATGACCGACGCCATGCGCCCGGACCGCATCGCCGGTGAGCCCCCCGGCCTGATTGACAGCTTCAAGCGGTCCCTCCTGCTCTCCAGCGCGGCTCTACAGGCGAACCGCTCGATGCTCCAATCCGCACTCGCCTCGTCCCCTTCCAAGCTCGACTACATCCACATGGTCCACGCCGGCAGCCCCGTGGTCCGCCATCCGCCCGGCGGGCAGAATGCGTTCGCGTGCCGCGAGTGGGACTGGGTCGTCGTCATCACGGGCGTCTGGCCCCGGTCTCAGCCTGCCCGCCGAGACGCCGTTTTGAGCTGGGTCTACGCGGCCACATACGCGCTGCTCCCGTTTTGTGCGGGCGTATATAGCGTGGATCTGGGCCCCGACCGACGGGACGTGCCGCTGGCCGCGCGCGCGTTCGACGATGCTTTGCCTGTGCTGGCTCACCTCAAGCGCACGTCTGCTGACCCGCACGGAGTGCTCCCTTTCGCGTGCCCGATCGTGGCCGCCGACGCGATGCAGCGCCGCGGCGCACCAGCTATCGTCGTCATCGTGACGGGGCTCAGCGGCGCCGGGAAGGACTTTGCAGCCGGCATCTGGCGCGACGTGCTCACCGACCACCTCGGCGGCGAGGCCCGCACAGCAGTCGAGGTCATCAGCATCAGCGACGAGACGAAACGTGCGTACGCGGCATCCGACCCCACCATCAACCTCGGCCAGCTCCTCACCAACCGCGAGTACAAAGAACACCACCGCCCGGCCCTAACCGCCTTCTTCCACGCCCAAAAACATCAAACCCCCAACCTCGAACTCACCCACTTCCTCAACGTCGTCAACAACACCGGAGCCCACACCGACATCCTCATCATCACCGGAATGCGCGAACACAACCCTAAGAGCCGGTATGCCGGGCTCGTCCGATGCCCGCTCCTCCACATCATCGTGACCAGGGAATCCGCTGCAGAGGCCGAGGGCCCCGCCAGCGATGACGTCGACCTGCGCTTCACCAACGACGCTCCGGGCCCACACGCCGCACGCCTCTGGGCCGATACCACGCTGCTCCCGCGCCTGCTCCCATTGCTGACTCCCCTCGACACCCCCACGGACCCCCGCATCATCGACCTCCTAGGGCTCATCGCGTCCACGCCCGACTACCCACGCAAGGGCGTCACGTTCCGTCATGTGTTGGGCGTTGTTGAGCGGGAAGGCGGGTTGGAGCTTGCCGTCTCACTCCTCGCGGAGCGCGTCGAGAGGTTGAAGCCGTTCGACGCGCTCGTGTGCTGCGAGGCGGGCGGGTTCCTGCTTGCATCTGGCGTGGCGCTGCGCATAAGGTGGGCGCGCCTTGTCATCGCTCGCAGGTCCGGCAAGCTGCCCCCCGGACCCGCGGGGCTGCTGAGGGCGTCGTATCGTGGATCTAACGTTGGTGTCGGCGAGGGGTTTCTTGAGATGGGCGCTGATGCTCTAAAGGCGGGAGATCGTGTTCTCATGGTCGATGACGTGCTGGCGACGGGTGCGACGCTTGCCGCGGTGGTATCGCTCGTCAAGCAGTGCGGGGCAAGCGTGGTTGGTGCCGTCGTCGTCGCTGAGTTTCCCTGGCATCGTGGGCGTGACGCGGTTCACCCCGATGTTCGGATCGATAGCTTGGTGGCATTTCCGGGAGAGTAGTAATTGGGGTATTGGCAGGGAGGGGAGGTGAAAATGGTGTGCTCGTGAAAGGAAGCGAGGGGGATAGGGGTGGTGCTCAAGGGGAGCGAGGGGTAGTGGTGTCTCCAGTGTTGCCGAATAAAAATATCTGGATCGAATGTGCAATCCTTCGCAGTCTCCAGACTTTGAGATACTCGCGCTGAACCTCTGACATTCTCCAACGCCGCTTCTGCAGCAGCTGAAAGCCGCTTGAGATCGTCGTGCCGTGCGGCGGGATGGGTCAACGAATGGGGTCTGAAAAGAAAATAAAAATATCACATTCGCGCGTGTGTTAAACCCAACGAAAAAACGATATCGACACTTCCTTCCACTCCCCAGACCCCAAACGCTCCGATTTAAGGTTCCCCTACAGTATCAACCAAACACGATGTGGTTGTGCGCGGAAGGCTTGACCTCGAGGCCAGACAAGAACATGGACTTGCCGGGGAGCACGTCTCGAGGGTTCCAAACACACCCGTCGAGGTTGGATCGGGAGAAAAAAATTGGCGATGGGTGCCGCAGAGGACCTGGAGGGTTTGGTGAGCGTGACAAGTGTGAATCAAATCCACCCAGGCCGGGGAATTATTTTAATGAATTTATTTTCAACCACACTTGCATGTCCTCCCGACTCCGACTTGGCTTTTGGGCTTACTCACGACGAGAACGAACGAGCCTGCGATCCCCAAAAAGCCCCCAGATTTTCGACGCAGATGATGGGGGCTGAGGGGAGAGGGAGGTGGTAGAAGTGTTAGTGGGAATCGCGGGGTCCAGGCCTAGGTCTGGGCTCTGGGTCGAGCTCGCGGGTATCGTTGCTGGCTGCAATGAACTGAGAGCGGGCTTTTAAATGGATAATTTTGGGAGGGGGGGGGGAGGGTCTTCCAGTGGTGATGAACAACAACCCTCCGTGAAAAAGCAATAGTTCTTGGAGAAAGGTTCTGACCTCCATCCTCCATTTGCTATGGATTGGGGCAAGAGGGGGGGTGCGGGGGAGCGCAAGAGAGGGTGACGGACGAGCTCCATCGCCCTCATTTGCTACTCTTGACTCCGCTGCCCTCCCCCGCTCTCTAACCTCTCCCTCGCCCCCCTTCGCCCCCGCACGCCAGCGCCTCGCAGTTCAAATCGGGAAAAGGTGTTCAATCAAACAAAAAGCCCCTTTTGAATGTGAATTTTATCGCCCCCCTCTTCCTTTTATGGTAATTTCGCCCCCCTGTTGTATGTACATGTTGAATCAAAGGACAGTGCATTTTCCCGGTTCTTTTGCCTTCTCTTGTCCCTTTCCTGACGCAAGACGAGCCTGGCTATCTGATACATCCGGGTGGACCTTTTTGGACTGTCCTACTGGTTTCGAAGGCGACGAAGGGATTGGTGCCTCAGTTGAGTGGGAGACGGCATGATTCGCCGATCCCATCTTAGAAGGGCCGCTACCATCAGATCCCATCTTAGACGGACCGCTACCATCAGAGGGCGCGGGCGACTCGGAAAATTGCGACGTCTTCTGAATCAGCGCGCTCAACTCTTGGAACGTTTGCCGAACCTCGTTCCCTCTGAGCGTCAGATTCAGTCCCATCGATTCTTGAATGCGGCGCTCGAGCAACGCGATGTGCTCCGTGTCCTTTTTGTGCTGCATCATTATCACGTTGAGCTGGTGCTGCAGCTCCACCGCATCGGCGGTCACGCTTCCCTCCGCGGGCCGCAGGGCTTCGTCCATCATCGCAGAATAGTCGCGTTGCACCGATTCGAGCTTCGCCTTGGCTTCGGCGAGCTCCCCGCGGAGCTGAATTCCTTCGTTTCGGAGTTGCTCAGCGATCATCATCTCTTCAGCAGCGCGACGGCTCTTGTCGGTCACAAGGCTCATGAGCCTCTGATATTCGGTTTGATGATGCGTCCTTTGCTCTTCCATGAGCTTCGTCAGACGTACACACTCATTCTGGGGCGCCGTGTAGAGTGTGCCGTTGAGTAGGGTAGGAATGAGCAATTAATACAAAGACCGGGTCAGATGGCTTCCAGCCCAGGAGCGAAATATCAACTACGTGCGGGCTCACTCACCTGAAGATTGCCAAGGTTGCTTACAGTGGCAGCTGCTCTTTCCTCCAACTCTTTGTTGCGCTGGATATTGCGAGAGACGACGCTCTGAAGGTGGCTCATCCGGTTCGCGGAATCCTTGAGTTGATTCTCAGCCAATTGGATCGCATTTACAGTTTGCTTTTTTTTAGATTCGAGTGTTTGCTCTCGCTCGCTCATCGCCTTGTCCATGATGAGCAGTTCGTCCACCTGGTTGCCGGTAGAGGAAGGCGGGCGCATTATCTGCTGTGGACGAGCTTTATTCGGTACCGCAGAACCTGGCCTGCTTGCCCACCCCGGGACATTGGCCAAATTGGCCTGATTGGATGCAAGCTCATCGATACCCTCGCGGAGCTTATCCAGGTTGCCTTGAACGCTCGCGGCCCGGGCCTCGATGGCCTGCTTTGATGCAAGCCCGGCTTCGAGTGTCTTGTGGAGTTTCTCCGAGCGAGCTTTTTGCTCTGCTAAAAGCGATTCGAGGATGGCGACGTCCCGGAGTCGCGTTTCGCGGCTTTTTAAGACCTGCGAAGATGGAGTATAAGAAAGTGGTTTGCGATAGGAACTCCGGCGCACGATTTCAGCGATATTATGATAAAAGAATTCCGCCACTTACATCCTCGTGCATCTTCTTCTTGGTTTCCTGTAGCTCCAACGCGAGCTTGACTTTTTCCTCGTCGACGATTGGGCTGAGCTCGTTGGACATCCTGGACGGAGTTGCAGGGCGCTCCTGCTGCGCGACCATTCCTTTGAGTAACTCAGCCATCTCATCGAGACGGGAGCTTTGTTGCGAAAGCTGGAGTTTCAATGCAGCCGCATTTTTGGAATCCTCCGACATCCCCTCAATCGACGCCTGTGCTAATTTGAACGATTCGAGCTGGGCCTTCAAGGAGTCGATTTCGCGGGCTTGGGCGGTTGTCCCCAATACGGCTTCGAGCTGCATCGTGATAGCGTCCATGCGCTTCTGATGCACCTCTAGCTGCTCCTCAACGAATCGTGCGTTCTTCGCCCGCTCCTCCGCCTGCTGCTCTCGGACCTCGGTTTCGCCGCTGAGGTCTTGCTGGGATATGGCGGCTGCGAGAGTCTTGACCCGCGCGGCTTCCCGTAAATGCTTCGACCGCTGCGCCTTCGTCCCCGCAACGTACAGTTCCTTGGCCCGTGTCAGCTCGTCGATCACGCTAGTTTTGAGGGCTTGGGCTCCCGGGTCAATTTTCTTGCTGCGGACGGCGAGGATCTCCTTCATGTTTTTTTCCACCTCCTCTAATAGCTTATTTTGCTCTTCGAGATGCCTTTCAACATTGTCCCGCACAGCAAGGGGTCGCGCGCTGCTTTGGTTAATTTCCCGTTGCCCGGCGGTGAGCTTGGCGATCACGCTCTTCAACGTCTCGAGGAACCGCATCTGCTCTGGGCTACCGCTGATCGAATCAACAGTCCGAAGTAAACTCTCCACACTCTGCTGCTGCTGTTCCATCTCGATCTCGACGGTTTGCGCCAGAGCGGCCTGCTCCGTAGCCTGGACGAGCTGCACATTCTTAGGCTCAACGACAGCGGCGAGCTTCATGATTCGGAATGCGTCGATCTCGCCATTGAGAGCATTTTTGAGCCGCTCAAAGTCCTCCTTCGTGGTCGCTGCGTCAAGCTGGTTTTGAAGTTCCCGTATCCGCACACGGGCCTCGTATACTTGCTTATCGGCGGCCGCGAGCTCGGGCGATGTTACCATAACGTCCACCAGCTCGTCCCCGTTAGACTTTTTCGGCGTGCTCTCGATCTCAGATGCCTCCTTAACACTCGCCAGCTTAGACTTTCCCGCCATTGGTCGTATTCCAAGCGGAGGCAAGGTTTTGCCACCTAAAGCCTGCGCCGCTCTTTCGTTTGTCAAATCCTTGAGCGCGACCGCCAGCCGTGACATCTCTTTCGCCAGTATTCCTTTGAGCGCAGTCACGTCTACCTCACCCATGACGGTTGGAGGGCGCTGCAAGATTGACAGCAGTCGCCCAAGATGATTCATCCACTCGGCCTTCTCCGCATTCAGACGCTCGAGCTCCTTGGAGACCTGCGGATTCGGGGCGCTTGCGCCCCCTACGACGCCCCCTCGGCGCGCTATCTCACCCGCAATAACGTTCGATAGACTCATCAAATCGTCGAGCGCCATCCCATCCGATCCAACGATGCGCGCTATGCGGTCCGCCGTGAGTGGGTCCCCGCCCCCATCGCCCGCGGTGATCTCCCCACCACCCACACCCGGTAGCGGCACCGAAGCCTGCGAGCCCTGTCGGTACATCTTCGTGATCTCCTCCTCGCTATGTTGGCCGCACACCTCGACGATTAGCGGCTTGTTCTGCAGCCGCTCGATAAGCTCCGCCGTGGCCTTATCGAAGACCAACGTATGTGCATTGTCGAAAAGCGGGTTTGGGCTGCATGCTACCGGCTGTGTGCGTTGCGTGACGCGCGGTGCCGCATCGGTTGCGACCGGCAGCGTATATCGGCAGTAGATGGGGCCTTTAGTCCACCGCAGCCCCATTGCGGACAAAACGGTTATTTTGATTTGAAGCCGCATCCCTTGCAGCGCTGACGCTTCCACACCCAGGAGAGACATCTTGGATTTGTCAGCCCCGGGTATACTGATCTCGACGCTCACGCGGAGGAGCCCCTCGTTTGCGCCCTTCACATCGTTGATCATCGCGGTCTCGTTCACGTCAATGAGATAGGTCAGCGGCTTGAGGCTAACAATAGCCTCGCCGATGAGCCAGTCGGCCGGCGCAGGGGAGAAGGGGTCTTTGGTTTTGTTCCAATTTGCAATGGCCTCCTGACCGCCTTCTACGTACGCTGCGTACCTGGATCAATTATATTAGATCTTTATTTTATGCACTATCATACCCTTAATAAGAACTACAGATGCCTAAACCAAAAACGAACGGAGTCCCGAATCAGCGTTGGGCTCCCCTCGCGACTTTTCGCACCTGTACTCACATTTCCAACATGGCTATTCTTGCCATTAAGAACTCCGAACGGGACCATATCCACTTCAGATGCTTCACGTAGTCGTTGACCTTGATACATATGAACTCCTCTGCTCCGGTTACCTGCCTGAATCGTTAAAAAAGTCAGTTTCATTGTTGCCTCTCGCGCTCCCCCTGCTATACCATAATGAAATTACAGTGCATACTTTGCTGCAAACGCCTGCGACGTCTTGATCATCAGCTCGAACCGCTTCGGCTTGTTTAGCTCTTCCGTTATGGCATTCACCTGAGCAAAGATCACAGGTAAGCACGGCTACTTCCGCTAGAGAACAGCTCGCTCCGCGAGAAAAGTCCGTCGACATAGACTCCATCTCAACCTCCTCAGCAGCCTCTATCACGCGCGCTTTTCGACGAGTTCTATCTTGTCGATAGAACCCCGCCTCCTAACAAAATTGCACGCGCCATCTGCAACGCCTCCCCTTCTCCTGTCCTAAGGCTCGCCACCCCACGTAATCACCCCATCTCCGGTCTCGTAGTGATTCTTATTTTGTATCTCAATTCTTACCTCTCTGAGTAGCGGCAGTATTTCGATAATGTCGTCATATAGCTTACGCATGGCTTCAGAGGATACAAATTTGAGAACAATAGCAGAAAAAGGAATGATAGTTATAAGCAGAGCGAAACATCAGCATCATCCGACTATCCGTATCAGCCACTTTCCATCTGGAGGCGAAAACTGAAAACCCCTCACCGATAGATTCGACATCGTCTTTATTGAAACCCGACGCAGCCGCTATCTCCATCTGAGCAAAATTCCAGGTGGGCTCCTCGGTTCCCGCGGTCTCCTGTCCCGGAAGTTTCACGACGAACAGATGGATAGTTCCCAAAAGGATCCTATCGTTTTGCTGAAGGCGGACGGATGGATTGGATGGCGACAGCATAATACTGTAGGTTGCACATATTAGAGTGGGAAAGGTGTAATGCCCGATGCAGCGATGGAAAAGGGGGAAGATAGGGGGGAGAGGGGGGAGGGGGAGAGGGGGAAGAAGAGGGACACTTACCCGTTGACGCGGACTTTACCCTCCCCCACTGGGACAATAGAAAGGACGTTATTTTTGTTTTCGATAACGGCATGGTTAGCAAGGATGCTGTAGATGAGGGGCTGTTAGATGAATTTGCCACTACCTCCACCTCTACAAGCGAGATAAGCGACGAGCGAAAGCTTGTCGCTTACTTGAGTCCTGCTAGCTGGATCCCGCAATCTGATTCCGGGCTCTTGCGGCCGACTCGATTGGTACCTAGGCATTGACGGAAATCAGTATACGATATTCAACGCTTCTGTTAACGCGTCAATTGCATACCATAAGGGAGGATTCCCGTTTCCACCCCTTAGCTTACTGACCGAGAGGAACGAATTGCACCATCATTCCAGTCAAAAATGGATCCTCGTTGACGTTTTTCAGATACGGTGTTACCCGCTTCTTCTCCTCGAGCTCCTTCTCCTCTTTGCGCGTGCGGTCGAGCTCGCTGCGTACTTCATCAATACGCTGCTGCCACGATTTTGTGAGGTTCTGAAGCTCCGCTTCACGGTTTTCGATTTCGGTGCGGAGCTGCTTGGCCTCTTCTGTGTCGCCACCCTCTGGGTTGTCAAAAAAAGATAGATGCAGGATTAACGGTCGTTTGCGCGATGAAAAAGATGACGTCTATGAACAAGCAGCTTACGGGCTTCAACGGCTCCGTCCTCCTGGGCGAGCCGCGCCTTGAGGCGCTCATTCTCCTCTTTAAGCTCACGAATCACTATTTTTGGGGGGAATGCGTGTCTTAGTTGGTGCAGGAGCTCGAAATCCAAGGACAGAAAGTTAATGTCTCACTCACGCCACATTCCTTCACTCTTCATTCAACCCCAATTGTTAGTCTGGCGACACATACATTTATCTAGGGGATTCTCATTCACTGTCGCGGCAGTCTTAATCTGCTTTGCGCGGTCCACGAACCGGAGGGTTCCGAGCGTTTCCTGGGGAATAGGCAAGGAAGAGAGCAGTCACTTGCCAGTGAATGATAGCTGCAGCATAACCAGGCCACCACGATGAAATGTTCGGAATACGACTACGGCTCGACCTACTACAACCTACCTCGTAGTTGATATCAGCAGGGCTGAGCGCAGCGATCTGTCATCAATTTAATTTTAGATGCAAACGAGCAAGTAGCGAAATTGAGCGATTTCCCTTATGCTTTGCCTCTATTTCAATATGAGTAGTTATCCACCTTCTCCACTGTACCATGATAGTCCTACTGTTTCCTCCCAGCGCATTCGCGAGCAGTTTCGTGAGAGTTGAGTCGCGATACGGCACCACAAGTCCTTTCTTCCCATTCTGTTTTTGGACCAAGGCCGCGATCACCTGGCCTAATACAGAGAGGGATGAGTTAATGTTGACACCTTCTTTAAGTCGTTCGCCTTCGGTCCCGGCGCTGTTGACGCGTTCGGAGCTGATAGTCGAGGTAAAAAAGGCGATGGCTTTGAGAAAGGAGACAAAGCGCCGCGGGGGAGGAGGATCGGGTGCATATTGTTGGTAGTATTGGAATACCCTCGCCACATTTTGAATCTCACCCGGCAAGATCGACCAAATTGATGATGCTTCGCTTCTCAGTGCGCCCAACTTTGGATATCTGTTTCCAGGGTATTCAGCTCTTAGTCTGGAACATTCAAGCTCTGACCTCCTCCACATCCAGCTCTCATTTCGCCGCACCTGTATGAATTGCAAAATGAGAATGGTGTGACTTTTGCACCATTTTGATTAGCTTCCCTTCTCCCCATCAACATCTAGGGGCTAGGTACAAGCATCTAGAGCCTTGCTAACCTTCTGGACGAGCTCGCGTTCATCTTTGTGGATGCGACTGTGCGATTGCGGGTTCCCCTATCGACAAGGGATTCGATCTCTTGATATGTGGTGACAGGGAACGGTTTTAATCCCTGAGAGCCGAATCAAAGGATAAGGCGGAGATCGGGGGTAAGTGATTTTCGACTAGGAGAAGGGACACAGCTCAACCGCTCTTCCATTTTCGTATGGACACCCGGTGATAGCGAATAATATCAGCATCCAATGTCCTCTCAATTCGACTCATTTGCTGATCACAACGGAGTTCAGCTCGCCTATCCTCTTCAAGCTCTTCATAGCACCATCCTGATTCCGAGACACGAGCATCCTCTTCCTTCCTTTGCGGGCACATCATCGCTATAATCCCTCCACTCTGTGAATTCGGGATCCGTATCAAACATTATCCAGGGCCTTCCGCCCACGTACCTCAACATAAAATGCCGTGTTCGTCGTATTCCGCACTCGCAGTGCGTCACCCGCAGCCGGATTCAAAAGGTCATAGACTTTCTCATTGTAAATCTCGAGCATCGAGAACGTGAGTTGGAGCTCCACGCCGGGGTCTTTGGCCTCCGCCATAGATGTGAACATTCTGTCTGCGATCATCGGGATGAGTCCCTTATTGAGGCCGTAGCCGAACATCGAGTAGGACTTGCCACTTCCTGTTTGACCATAGGCGAGAATGGACGCGTTCTGTAGGAGGAATGGCAAGAAGGTTCATTGCTAACTGATCGAGGAAAGAGGGGTACGGGATGGAGTCGCTACCTACGATGCCTTTCCAAGCATTTTCTACGACGGCTTCGCCAAGGTCTTGAAATACCCGTTGCTGGATAAGATTCAGCGAGAGGTGAGATAGGTACAGAGGATCCCTGTACATGCACTTTCAGCGATTACCGGGCACGCAAACACACCTGATCGGCATAATCCGTCCCTGGCTTAGGAACACAAACTCCGTCTTCCTTGACCTCGAATCCGTCGTGAGATTGGTAACTAAGGGGGGGGGAGGATGAAATGTGGCAATCCGTAAGTCAGGCAGTTTTCCCCATTATCCGTGCTCCCTCTCTCTCCTCTTCTGTAAATTATAATATACGATGCAAACTCGTACCTATAGTCAAATGTGAACTTCCGTTCGGCCCCATCCTTCGGATTCGTGATGATTGTCGTTGGCCCGTCCATGGTGATGATGCGCTGAGCGCTGCGCTCCATCTCGCGCCCATTGAACGGGCGAACCCTCACGGCAATTTTGATGTTGGTATCTTCGGCCGTCATGATTGCTGTCGCGTATGATTGCTGAGCGGTCACGGCGGAATCCGCTTGAGTCAAGCGACAAGTGGCAATAGCAGCAACACGGATTGGGGAGCAACTGGGTAGCCGACTATACACAACAGAGCGGGGCCTTTTTGAGACAGAGGGGGCCCCCTTTGTCTTGGACTTGGAGCGGGGAATCGAGGCGAAGCGACGGGTACGATTCGATATCCAGCGCGCCTGTGAGGATTGGTGCATTGTGGATGGCCCGCTTTTTTAGGAAGCTGTACCTGCAGGGAGTGGCTGTCAGCTGCCTTGCACTACCTCCATCCTGCCATAACACATGCCAGTGCTTCCCGGACGCCGCCTAATGAACAATCCTCCTCCCGACTATCGGCTACATTCTCTCGCCCCGCCTCGCAGTCGCTATTCTATGTCGACTGCTTCCCAAGGCTCTCTGGTCATGTCTCTGGCTTGCTCTGTGCGTTATTGTTTCAGTGAAGCGTCTGAATGTATTCTGACCTGCCTTTTTGAGAGGGGCAGTGGGGGAGAGGAAAAGATGCGGCCGCAGGGCACAGGCAAGGGGAGGGGAGTGGAAGCACGGAGTAGGGAGTAACTTGGGAAAGGAAACGCGGGAACAGGGCAAGAAGGTACAGTCTCTTAGACGCCAACTTGCTCACTTTACTCCTCTCCACGGAAACATACACGTTTTGCTGTTGATGGGAGGAGATCGTGGTTATACCTTTGCCCGTCACTGTGAGAGGGGCGACTTGTGACAAGAGGGGCTGCTGCTTTCGCGTCGGCCTCCTTTCCCACCCCCACCCCACCCTCCCTCTCGCTCATCCCCGTTTCTAGCAACTTGGTCTTCGCTTGTTTCAAGATCCTTCTATTTCTTTCACTGACTTCTGGGTGACCGTTTTGAGATCCTCGGCCATCTGGAGATATTTAGTATGATGGCTGCACTCGCCCCTCTACAGAGTTCACCCGCTGCTG
>KZ994155.1:0-15405 GCA_003614705.1 Blyttiomyces helicus | reverse complement strand
GGGGGGGGGGGGGGGGGGGGGGGGGGGGGGGTTAGCGAGGGCCATAAACAAAAATAGCAGACGAGGGTCAGTCCTCATTCTCGTCCTCCGTGCGCACCAGCGGCGGTTGCCTTTACAGTTATCGGCCCCGCTTACATTGACTGTGATGAGCCCACCACCCCTCTATTCTCAACATGCCAAAAATTGGGCTCAATCGTCGAAGGAAACATCGCAGACCTCATCATCGTGAAGTTAGCTGAGGCCCACCGGAGAGCTTGGATAAGCACGAATGAGAACGAGAACCTTTCGCTCTCGAGTTTAGGTGGTCGGAGAAGGAGCCGAAAAGTGAGAGAGTCGCGACGGGATGACGGGGCGAGAGTCGCTGGATATCCGGCGGCATGCGAAAGGCGGTACCCGAGGGGGTGGCGTGACTAATTAAATGGATAGGAAATTCAGTTTTGACCGTAGATTCACTGGATCGCCCCCCCCCCCCCCCCCAAACAAAAATCGAGGGCGATTGACAATAAATCCAGAAACTCCCCATTTTCCCATCCCATGCGCACTGCCGGTCGCCCTCCACGTTATCAGCCCCCCTGAGGATGATGGTGACGAGACACTCATCTGCGCTGCGGGTGCAGCGAGGGGGATCGTGCTCCACGGAACACCGTCTTAAGCTTTTTGACAGTATCTCACAACTTGAGAGTTTTTGGGGAAAGGATTTTGACCCCCTCTTGGGACTCAAAATCGAGCAAAAACTGTCTTTTCGTTCTACAGTTCCGTTCACCTCGCCAAGTCCTGCCGTCCGAACGCCTTTGAACAACCGACTTGCCCTCTCCCCTTCCACAATGCCAAAAGACACCCGGGATACCCAGTGCCAGGTGTTCGAAAGTCATTACAACGAAACTGCATGGCTTGGTGATCCATTCTGCATGGGAGAGGCAGATCTTGCTGTGCAATCGCAAAATATCTCTTGATATGAGACGAAGGCAACAGGATGATCTCTTTGAGACCGAAAGTGAGAGGCATGTCAGAATCACACCCGCCTGAGCATGATGCCAGTCTCCCCCTCTCGATCTCACTGAAATGCCCCGATTGTTCGCCAAAAATCGCCAAAAATCAAAAATTTCATGACCAACGGAGGGGGCGGGAATCCTAACGCATGTTTCAGTGGGTCGCAAAAGCCGCCTCACGTGCCAGTCTTCTCAAGTTGATGGCGGACCGGTGTCGAAAATCTGGTCCCGATGGATTTACATTGGCCCTGTTGACCCCCGCTGGATACCAAATGCAATCCCATAACGATCGACGAGTAGTCTATCGGAGTAGTTTGAATAAGTCGGATGCATGGGTTGCTCCAAATGATTTTTTTGACAAGACTATCAAAATGTTCAAGACAGTGTTATGGCCGCACATTTCGCGCCCTCGCCCCCACACGATCAGATGAACGATACTCACAAAAGGTCTCTCAACCAATTGCTCCTCCACCTGATTCCTTCCTCGTTCCTTCTTTCAATTCATGCTCGCTACCGGAAAGGTATAACTTGGCCAATCTGTGGTACGAGCTGCAGCGGGAAGCCCGCGAAGGTCTTGAAAACAAGAAGGTTGCAGATCTCCGAGCTCAAAACTGTTACTCCTTCCTTACCTGCCGTTGCCTTCTTTATCAGTCCCACCGAATTTCCCCAGGTCTGCTATGATCACAAGATATCAAATCGTTGAACTCGTTCAGTGGCATATCACACGCCCGCATGGAGCCTCATCCCATAAGGCGCCTCTGACCTCTGCTCAACTCCAGACCCCTCCGCGTCTCTGACCCAATCGTGGAGATTCACGCGTGGTCATGGAGATGACTCTCTCGTCTGTTGAGACACCCCTTTTCGGGTCTGTCCTCAGCGGTGGGCGTGCGTCTGAGGCTCCTGTCCCACCCCAGCCTGTCGACACTGGCCTGAGGGACAGACGCGTTTAGGATCTGTCCTCAGACATCCGCGGCCAACTCGCACCTTATCCCTCTCGACTTGGCATGTTTTCCCGTGAGTGAGAGGGAGGGGGGGTAGCGAGGCTGAAAAACAAAAACATTAGACGAGGGGTACCGTCCTCCCGTTCCCACTCCCTACCCTCAGACCCTCCTCTCGGGTGCGCACCAGCGGCTGTGCCTCTACCGATCTCGGCACTGCCGGTGGTGACGGGGACGAGTCGACCTGTGGGGGGATCGCCTACCGTGCTCCGCGGCCGCACATTTCGCGGGGACATGGCGGGCGACTGCGCCTTGTCCCATTCCGGCGCAAATGGTCTGTTGTTCGGTCGCTCCTCTCACCTCATTTCGCCAACGGAAACGGGCAAGTGAACTCAGCCAATTATGATGACGAGCTGCAGCGCCGAGGCCCGCTTACTTCTGGGGGAAACCCCGTCGCATATCTGCAAGCCCGCTTCCTTTCTCCCGTCCCGTCCCTACCGAATTTGCACAGGTCTGCTGTGGCAGATTTCCCTTCGCACTCCTGAACTCTCTCTTCTAAACCAGTGGTAGCATCGAGAATGCCCAGGCGCTCTACCATTCCATCCCAAGCCTCCTCGAACTCACCATAGGGATGTGATTTTGATATCATGCCATTTTTGGTACGGATGGTGCGTCGGCAGCCCGCTCGCTTTCTTGGCGTTTCGTCGCCGACTCGCCAGTCCCCCAAGTTGTTCTGGAGTCAAGGCCACATCGTAAACCCTTCTGCTCCTGCTCCCTCTGCCACAGGCCCACAGTTCTTCCAGTGATAGTGTCCCAGATGCTGGCTTCTTGCTCACCGGAGAGCTGCAAGCAAAAAATTGGGATAGCTGCTCTTCGAGAAATTCACCAGGCCACGGCGACGACTCCAAGATTTGCCCATTGAAACAACCTCTGTCCCATTCCAGTGACAAGGTGACAGACCCACCGGCGTGCATCGAAAGGGAAATGGGTGATGCGATGCGGTTGGAGCGGTCGCTCCGTCGTCTGGAACGTTGCGCTTCTTGACCTGAGGAGAGGTTTGGCAGAGTATTGGGCATGGTGAGAAGGTTTGAGAGGACGGTGTGGTCGTTTGTGTATGTTATGACTGTTGTCTGAAGGTATAGGTGGAGAGTTGTTGGATCTTTTTACCTTCGCAGGCTCGTCGAGGCGGACAGTGCTACGTGAGTGACTCTTAACTTGCTGAAACTCGACGGCGGGCAAATCCATCGTTTAACCCCGCAAACGATGAACTTCGATGCTTCATTATTCTCGCAGATAGATGATTTTACAACTTGCAACAAGACGAGTGGGAGGGTAGGATGGGGGCAGGGGGGCAAGGCAAAAACTATACAAACGCCGATGCAGGGGTGAAGGGAGGGTGCAGTGTCGTGAGGGCAAAGTCTACGATTCAGACGGACCAGCGTCCTTCTCTGGGAGCTTGGCGACGTAACTCCATCCCTTGCCGTTTGGATCGATGATTACTTCTTCGGGAGGAATGCCTTCGAGTAGGGGAGTAGCAGATGTGAGGTTTGAGTCAGACGATGGGGTCGCGCGACAAACAGGAGGATTGCAGGTGCGAGGGAGCCATGGGGTACCCACCTTTCAGACACGGATCGCACAGTTCGTGCTGTGCCTTCTTTGGCGCGCAGTCGGCGCAGGCTAGAGGAGGAAATGTAGGTCGAACCGCATCAGCATCTGCGATCCTTTTCCACTATAACACAAAATCACATGGAAAAAAAGAGAAAGCGCGGACTTACTGAGTCGGTTACATTTCGTGCAGCAGTACTTGGAAAGAGGATGAAGGAGAGGAAGGGCGTGGCAGGTAAGAGACTCCATGACCGGGCGAATAACAAAACGCACGAGCGAAAGCCAAAAGCGCGATCTCGCATTCCGACGCCGCGAGGCAGCACCCACCTTCCAACGCATAAGCGTGAACGCCTCGCCACACAGCGAGCACCCCTTCGCAGGGCCATCGACGCTCTTCCTCGGCGCGTCACCGCCGATCCCTCTACGGATCGTCCCGGCCCAGCCGCTGCCGCCAACGGACAGAGGGCGGCGCCGGCGGGCGGACGTCGGGGTGTCGTCGTCGTCATCGTCCGCCTCCACGACGCTGAGCTTCCGCTCGGCGGAGATTTTAGTGTAGCACGGGTCGCAGGCGCGTGCGGCGCGGTCTTCCGAGAGGCCGGGGATGAGGAAGAACTGTTGCGAGGCGAGGGCGTGAGGCGCGGGGTTTGCACGAGGTTCGAAGGAGTGTGGCTGAAAAATCGACGCTTACCCTGCTGGAACACGCATGGCACACAACCTCGCCGCAGGCTCTGTTCAAAGCATGCGAAAATCAGATACCCCCAATTATATATCCTTTCGCCCGGAAACACAAGGAAGTGGTGTCCGCTCCCACCTGCAGTGATGCTGCAAGCAGATTAGAAAAGGATTAATGGCGCGGAAAAGTGGGGAAAGTGTCACATAATTGCGGGCTTTTTTGCGACCCGCCTGCCCGATAGATCGATGGGGGCTGGGAGAGTCGCCGAGAAAAAATAGGGGGAGGGTGAGGGAGACCTACCCGTCGAATAATCAGCCCAAATTCTTGAGCGCAAACATTGCATCGAGTGACTTCCTTGTCCGGGACCTGAGCGAGGGCAAAGCGCGGTCTTAGGACTGCAGGAGATTGTTTCCCGGTGTCTTGAACTGGTTTCCGCCGGCCGTCGCCTCCTTATACGAAAAACTTACCCAAACAGGTGCACTGTAAACGGTCATCTGCTCCTTTTTCTGCTTCGCGTACTGTTGGTTCACGTCCACTAATAACAGGGGTAGGCATACGGACAGAGCAACATCAGTAACGGCAATTCTCCAAAAGGGATAGCGGGGAGGGCGATGAAGAATATTACCGGCAAGAAGGTTCCGTCTTTTCTCGACAAGCTGTTTGATTGTGGAGTCTAAAGCGGCGACCCAGTCCGCCTTATCATGTGGGGTATCTAAAGGGCAACATCGCTTATTATATGCGCATGGAAAGAGGGAACACCTAGAACTTATAGGTAAAAGGGGCACTCACCGACGTATACTGCAAAGGACTTTTCGGGGGAGAAGATCTGGAAGATATTCTTCAGATCTGTCGGAAATGGGCATAAAAACTCAAATCAGAACACTAAAATAAATGCATAAGCAGCGCCCTGATTCCTCCGTCGACAACATATTCCACCACACCGATGACAGACGCTACGACACTTACTATCGGTGTCAGGAATATCTACGATCTTGCAGAGCTCCAGATCCAACTTTCGGTGAAAGATAAGCTGGTCGTCGAGGATGCCGCCGGCACTGGAGCAAGAAGTAAAAGGGGCGCGCGTGAATTTTCTCATATATCAGATAATAACGAAAAGCGGCATCGAAATGGAATATGCCCGATTCTCGCTGGCCCCAATGCCTACCTCGCGTAGATCAACATATCAGAGAGCAGGACTAGGTGACGCGACTGGTGGTTCCTCCGACAGATCTGGGATATAGGAGAATTTAATAACCGCGAGAGGACAGAAAGAAACGAGAGTTAAAAGATTCCATGGTAACGGCCGCACCTTTTGGACTTTACCCTGACGGACTAGGCTCCGGCCCGGAATCATGAGGTTCTGAGTAAATCAAACAGAGAGGATGAGCGAAGGGGAACGACATATCGGCCTGACATATAAACGACTCGTAATATTTAGGCCCATTTTTTGTCGAACCTCGTTGAATCCGGTTAAGGCTCGGGAAATGACTTCATCAACGAAAACGGAGCTAGTAGTGTGAGATAGGAGACGGGCGAGGGAGAAGATCAAGGGTCGGGGGTCTTACCGACGAGCTCGGCAAACTTCTCCTGATGTCTAATCGTCTCGTTAACGTACACGGCGACTGAATTAAAGTCATTTAGTCAGAAATTAGCGTTCGAGCGGCAATTGTTTCCCGCACCCTTCCCCCTCCTGCACTCGCATGACTTCCTACACCTTCGGAAATAAGCGTTAAAGATTTCTCCAGTTTTATCCGATCCGGGTGGTCCGCGTCGGTGTTTTTTAACAGATCCTCGAGGAGCATCTTGTATCTGAAGAGGGTGGGAAGTGGGTATACGAAAGCTGGAAATCGAGGGCTTCCGAAGTTCCGAGAGGATGAGGCGGAGATCTGAAGGACCCTACCTGGGTATCCGTTGAACCGGCATGATCAAAAAGGATGCAAAGCTGAGTCCGTTGCAGTCGGGATCGGCAGCCAAGGTCTAGAAAGGGCGGGAAAGGACAAGGTCATCAAAATGTCGGGGCAGGAGGATTAGTGCGTCCAGGGAATGAGTCACATCAAAAGGTATCAGATCAGTTCGGCCACCATGAGGTGAATGCAGCACCTCTCACCTTCAAGAAATTTGCGAAGGCTGGGACCTTCGCCGTTTGTTCCGTAACGACCGAAAGGGCTACGTTGAAGTTTTTGACATAGGAAGAGTAGATCTGAAGGAAAGGCGCCTATGGAGAAACACAAGCGGCATAAGTAAGTAGGGCGGATTTTGAACGTTGTCGGCGTTTTAGTGTTAGCGAATCGAGAATGCTCGGATTCGCGCTCATCGCCTATCAGACCTCCGCTGAAGACCGTCCCCCGCTGTCAAATATTCGGGAATGCCTGTTGCCTTACCAGCGTCATAAAGATATCACCCAAACATCCAACTTTAGCATTCCATTTCGGGTCTCGAATGCGGGCGACAAGTTGCTTCTTCAGGTACTTGTTGGTCTTGACAATAGCTTTCAAATCGGAAAAGATCAATCCGACGATTTTGCGGGGGAGAATTTCAGCAGAGGTCCCTGCAGCTTCCAAGAGGGGATTCAGGAAGCGCTTCGGATGGTGGGGAAAAGGTATGAAGGCGGATCGATATAGAACAGGGGAAACATGTTAACGAGATCCTGCGGAAGTACTCAAGTCTCGAGGAGAACCCCCAACACTAGCCACACGCTCTATTAGCACGCTAACTTTATCGCACGTACGCAAGACATTAAGACATACCTTCTTCATGAACCTAATGCTCTCAAAATACCGTTCCTCGCTCTCGAGTATTTCGTTCGCCACGTTCTCTCTCCTCTTCGCCTTGGACGCGGACACGATAGCGGGGTCTGGCACAAGCGCCGGGTAGGATCCCGCGATCGCGTCCTCCTTCTCTGGGATCGCATCCTCGCCGTCGAGGTCATAAAGCGCCCGTTCACTTCCCAAATCCTCGACGCTGCGCACGTCAACCCGCGTTGACTCGCGCTTGAGCACCACAGCGGGGCCCGGCACAGGCGCCGGGTCGGACCCCGCGATCGCGTCCTCCTTCTCTGGGACCGCATCCTCGCCGTCCAGGGGATAAACCGCCTCTTCGTTCCCCAAATCCTCGACACTGCGCACGCCAAACCGCGTCGACTCGCGCTTGTACAGAAGTTTGGTGTCCGGGTGCCGCTCAAAGACAATGTCGACGGAGGATACGGACGAACGGTTTGACGCCGGGGTGGAAAGACTGGCTACCGTGGAGGAGGCTGCCGAGAGAACTGAATGAGTGCTCTTGCGATGGTCTTCGGGGGCGGAGGGGTTGACAGCAGCTTGTGGGTGGATAATTGCGAAGGGGGTGGAGGAGGGCGGGGAATAGGCGGGGAAGAGGGAAAGCGAGGCGGGGTCGGTGTCCGGGGTTGTCGCGGAGGGGGAGAAGGAGACAGGTCGGGCGAGCTTGACAGCGGGGTAGGAGCTTGTAGCGGCTGGGCGGGAGGGAAGCGGCGGCGGAGGGGGCGAAGATTTTGACGGGTCGCGCGATGGGGAAGCCGTTTTGGCGCGGCGCGACGATGGTGGCGACGACACTGCCCGCCGTGGAGAGGGCATGGTTTGGAGTTTTAGGAGTCTCGAATGCCAGCACGTTAGGAGCAGCAAGCAGCGACTGGCGACGTCTGAGATTGGGGCGACACGGTGGCAAGCGCGGGAAGGGAAGAGGGAACGGGTTCGCCTCTCGCGCAAGGAAATGCCATCAACCGGACAGGCGGACAGCATACTGCCCTGCGCCACAACGCTTTTGGGCATATTAAAGGTCGTTTTGGCCTCACCCCTCCTCAAGTGTTTTACGTTTTCCGACGTTCGTGAAGACGGGTCCCCTCTCGCCTCGACACTTTCTCCACTCTCACTCCCTCTGCGGTAACACCCCCCGATCCAGGCGTGGTAGTTCGAGTTTCCTTCAGGTACCCCTCCCCTCTCTAATTAGCAATTTACAGACCGGGTGTTGCATTTGAAGAGGCAGGACGTTTGGCAGGCGTTGAGAAAGAAGTCTGCAACGCTGCATTGTGATTGTGAGCTTGGTCTTCACTTTACAACCTCGTTCGCCTTGCGCTGCCATAGCATCCGAGTGAGAGTGAGATTGGGAGTGCGAGTGTGAGTGGGGGGGGAAGGGGTTGGGGAGGTGGGGACAGACGAGCCTCAGTCCCCAATCTCGTGCCCCGTTCGCACCGACGGCTTTTGCCTTCATCATTCTCGGCCCCGCTGGCGATGAAGGTAACGAGCTGCAGCGGAAAACCCGCGAACTTAAATAAAAAATAAAAATTAAAAAGCTGGTCGCAGATATACTCCGAACCTGAGCCCTTCCTCCCGCTCCTCGCCTACCACCAAATTTGCACAGATGGCAGATTCATGCCGTCCCGTCGCCCTACTTGACTCCATCACCCACCGATCCCGTCTCTCTTCTCAACCAGTCGAAACCCAAAGGAAATATTGTTGCCGTCATCATCGTGAAGTTGAGGCCCACCGCAATGCTCACTCGCAGAAGCACTGTATGGAGAGGGAACCCTTTCTACTTTAGTATATGTAACGTCATCACTAACATCATTGGCATGCTTCAAATAGTAAGAGTTATCACTCTGATGAAGTTTGTAATTTGTGTTACCATCACTCAGATATCTGTTTTCTGTTACAAGCTCGTCAAGCGGTCTCATTTTTCGCTTTTCCCCGAGTTGACAGCCTCCAACCTGAACCTTTCAATATTGTGGCCAGCCTCCTTCCTCTCTTCCTTGCAAGCGTCCTGTCTATCGTCCACGCCGGCCTCTGAGGAGGCGGCGTCGTCCACTTGAAGGGAACATCAGTACCATCTCCAGCCTTTTTCCACTCGCGCTCCACTATTCCATCCCCAACCTCCTCAAATGAGGAACACCAGTTTGATGGCATCGGGGATGCCCACAATGTGGTGTTTAAGCGGTCGGATAAAGTGAACGAAGAGCGAGAGCATCGGCAAGAGTATCGAATGTGGGGGGGAAAAATATGTACACAAATTCGGAAGGGGATGGAGTCAAGTAGGGCGACGGGACGGCATGAATCTGCCATCTGTGCAAATTCGGGGGTCGGCGAGGCTCGCGTATCCCGCCGTCGTGAGCCCCACGGTAGGGAGCGTAGCGTCTTCATAATCCCTATCCCACGCGCCGGGGACGCCGTGCTTAGCAATGACGAGCATGCCCAGTATGTTAAGCAGGATCATGAACGCAATGGCGGCAAGGACGGTACAGTATGAGACCGGATCGATGTGGGAGGCCTCCGCCCATCCGACCGCGTCCCAGATACCGCCCATGTTGAGGGTTCCGCAGAGGATGAGGAAGAAGCCGAGGATCAGGTCCAGGCCGCCGCCGATGTACAGGCTCACGATGCGGAGACAACCCCCGAGCATGAGGAGGGAGCCAAAGGACACGTGGAGCTTGATGGAGAAGGGTGAGGGCTGCGCGTGGTTCGACATTATGATACCCGTGAATGCAAGGATGAGACCCGAGACTGGGTTGTGAGCGCGCTTGCGGTAGGGGCGGAAGACATAGAGGAGGAGGCAGTCGCCACCGCCGAACATCCACATGACGCCGTAGCTGACGTGCTGCATGTCAGCGTGGTTCCAACGGCGTCCCCATGCGAGCTCAGTGACATTGAAGGTCTGTGAGGAGATTTGGAGACGCCCCCATCCGGAATTCGATGACGATCAACTTGCTTACCCCCCAAAACAAGACCATCACCGAGTCGAACACTGCCATGGGCCATCGCGACTGACGCGACCCAAACTGGCGCAGCACGTACACGGCGCCATAGAAGATAAAGGCGGACCCCATGAGGTAGTGGCCGGCGCATTCGCCGAGCGTGGCAATCCACATCTGGTCTCCATGACAGGTATTCACAGCGATGAGACGAAGGATAACACTGGGCGTAGGGCAAGATAATGAACGACCATCCGTTGAACAGGTGCGCAAGACGAATAACGTTGCGGAGTCGCGCGAGCCCGGGTCGGCTCCAAGATTTAGTCGCTTTCAGGAGGAGGCCGAAAAGGCCTTGCGCGAGGAGGCTCAACAGGAGGGGGAATTGGAACCGTCTATGGATCACGACGGACAAAACAGGCAGGGTTAGTTGGTAGCCTCCAGTTGAAGCCAAAGCTTCCAAAGTCACCCCACTTGGCCATGGTAAACTGCCCCGTGGCTTCGTTCACGCCAGAGCCAGAGCGATAGGCTGGAGTCACTTGGGAGTGGTGGTTGTTGGGGTCAAAGTGGTTCTTCTGCCGGTGACCAAGAACGTAGCCAATAAGCGCCAAGACAGTTCCGACACCTTGGACGGGTGGGTGCCAGGTTGACTTTTTTCGAGCGAGGAGGAAACCGACGGGGAAGATAAAGGCATAGACGACGACCATGAAGAGATGTGGAGGAAGAGAACGGGGTCCCATGGCTCGGCGTCTCCATCAGCGGCGGCGACTTCGACCTCGTCGTGTTCGTGGCGGGGCCACGAAGGACGACATTGTTGAGAAGGCAGGGAAGCGGGGGAGGGAGGCGGTCCTCACTCGTCTTTACGGGTTGGGGTGCGGCCAGCGGGTCCGGGTATTGTGTCCAACCCGAACACTAACACCACTGACCAGGGCCTAGGCAGAGGGCCTCGTTGACCTGATCCAGTTCATCTTGTTTCCCAATCCCCAGCAAATGCGCAGAGTCGGAGTTTGTTGAGTCTTGTGTTGATCGCTCAGGCCAAAATTTGCTTCGATGCCACCGTGACCACGCTCAATGCTCTGCTCAACCACATCCCCTCCTCTACCAGTCCGATAACCCCCTCTGCCGGACAGGCGCTGGCGAACAGCTCACAGCCAAGGCTTCACCTTACAGTAGGCGTCAACAGCCAAAACCGCGGGGATCCTCCTGCGCGCGTAGACTTCGAACAATTATTTGGCGGCCACAGCGAGCGAGCAAGGGCGTCGGTTGTGAGAGGATATGGCATTTTCCCCTTTAACTGTCGACACGTGTGGCTCGTCCTCGTGCACCACTCGGAATGGACGGACTGCGAGGGCGAGGTTCGCAACAGGTGCAACGAAACAATCATAGTCAAGTGAAAGGGGGGGGGGGGGGGCGAGCAACATTAGGTTGGCACTCCGCGAGATTCAAACCTCAAACCTCCTGAAAACCATCGCTCAAGTCGAGAATGCCCATGATATGTGTGAGTTTAGGTGGTCGGATAGGGAAGCCAAGGAGTGATGGCGTCGGCATAAGTATTGAACATGAGAGGGGGGGGGGGGGGGGTCTATACAAACTGGGAAAAAGAAGGAGGAGTGGTGATTCGCAGTATGCCCATACCCCGCCCTCTACCCAAACTCCGCCGCTGCCTCCTGCTTCTCGTCATCCATGAGCTGGAACAGGGTTCTCCGGTCGACCATATTTAGCGCGTCATCTTCATCGTCGTCGTCGCGATGTTCGGCGGGGTCAGCGAGGCTCGCGTACCCCGCCGTCTTGCGCCCCACGCTAGGGAGCGTGGCATCGTCATTATCCCCATTCCACGCCCCGGGGACGCCGTGTCTGGCAATGACGAGCATGGACAGCAAGTACAACACGATCATGAACGCGATGGCGGCGAGGACGGTGCAGTATGAGACGGGATCGATGTGGGAAGCCTCGGCCCACGCGACGAAGTCCCAGTTCGCGCCCATGAAGAGGCAGCCGGAGAGAATGAAGAAGAAGCCGAGGATCAGGCCCAGGCCACCGCCGATGTACAGGTTCAGGATGTGGAGGCAACCCCAGAGGATGAGGGAGAAGCCAAAGAACGCGTGGATCGTAACAGAGAAGGGGTTGGGCTGCACGTGGTTCGCCATTGCGATGCCCGTGAAGGCAAAGACGAGTCCCGGGATTACGTTGTGCGAGCGTTTGCGGTAGGGGCGGAAGACGTAGAGGAGGAGGGAGACGGCACCGCCGAACAACCATAGGATGCCCATGCCGACGTGCTGCATGTCGTTGTGGTCCCAGGGGGTCCCCCACGTGTGCTCATTGAGGGTGTTGAAGATCTGTATGGAGTTAAAAAGACAGAAGACGAGATAACGAAGCTCATCAGGCCGACTATCTTGACAATGAAAATCCATCCAACACTTCCGCACCCGTGCGAAATTTGATGAGTAAAAACTTACACCCCAAAACAAGATAATCCCCGAGTCGTACGCTTCCATAGGCCATCGCGACTTAAGCGCCCCGAACTGGCGCAACAGGTAAGCGGTGCCATAGAAGACGAAGGCAGATCCCATGAGGAAGTGAGCGGCGCATTGGCCCAGCGGGACCATTGACATCAGCCCTCCTTGACAGGTTTTCGTCACAGCGACAAGACCAAGGATACTCTGGACGTAGGGGAGAAGGAGGAATGACCATCCGTTAAGCAGATGCGCGAGACGAACGCAATTGCGGACTCGCGCAAGCCCGGGTCGGCTCCAAGATTTGGTCGCTTTCAGGAATAGGCCGAAAAAGCCTTGCGCGAGGAGGCTCAACAAAAGGGGAATTTGGAAGGATCTGGGGATGAAGGATGGGACGGGCGAGAAATTAGTTGGGAAGCTCTCGGTGATGGCACGCCGTCCAAAGGTGCATGGAAATCCGCCCCGTGACCTTCCTCCCACCGGAGCGAGTTTCTTACGAGTGGCTATTGGCGGGGAAGTGGTTCTTCTGCCTGTGACCAAGAACGTAGCCGATAAGCGCCAAGACGGTTCCGAGACCCTGAACGGGCGCATGCCAAGGTGATTTTTTTCGAGCGAGGAGGAAACCGACGGGAAAGACAAAGGCATATACGACGACCATGACGAAGATATGGAGGAAGAGAACGGGGTCCCATGGCTCGGCGGAGTCGTCCGTGGCGGCGACTTGGGCCTCGTCGTGTTCGTGGCGGGGCAACAAGGCGAAGGACGACATGGTGAAGAAGGCAGGGAGAGGGGGAAGAGTCGAGGCAGCAGATAAGGTGGAGGTCCTCAGTCTTATGGGTGCGGCCTGCGGGTTCGGGTGTGGGTCAAACCCGAACACCGGGAGTTGAGGCGAAGGCAACATCGTGCGGTTTACACAGAGCGGAGTAGCTGAGCGTTGTTGCTTTTTCTTCTCAGCGGTGTTCGCCCTCCCCCCATAAATTTTACTCATCATTTCCTTCCCATCGGAGCTGTTAGCTGTTCACTTCAACTGGCTAGTGCCTCTCGCTGGTCGAAAAACTCTTGACGCCAGTGGTCGATTTGACGCCGCTTGAGCTGCAAATCACTTTCGACCTTTCGCGCGGAGCGCCCGACGGCTCGGGAGGGCACAGACACGGGCCCAACGGTATCTGTCCACGGACCAGCCTCGCAGATTTTGATGTGTTGGCAAGCTGCTCCTTGCTGCGCAGATGAATCTTCGGGGCAATTTCGGCCCATGACTTGGTTTTTGCAGTTGTGCAGTCGGCGTCATCAGCGGTGGAGGTGGGTTGGAAACTCATGCTAGTTGATGCTGTTTTCCGTCCTTGTACGTCATCCGTTGGAAGAGGGGGAAGTTAGTTGCCACCGCCTGTGACGAACGGCTTGATCTTGACTGGGGGGAAGGGTCCGAGTTCGTTTGGCTCTTGACTTCTTGCACTCGCAGCACGTAAGTTTTGCGATTTCCTCACGGCAATAGCGACAAGCTTTGACGCCAATGACCAGTCAGCTTCGCTTGAGAACAAGCCTCGTAAATTCTGGGGACGAGATTGAGAGGCGAGCGATGATATATTTTGAAGAGGACACGAAAACAAAATAGTACAAAAAGCAGACAGATATGGGGAGGGGGGATGCAAATGGGGACTTGACAGTCTGGGACCCGCCATTTACTGAAGCTCCACAGCCTCTTCCTCCTTTGCGTCATCCATGAGCTGGAACGGGGTTCTCCGGTCGACACCATCCATCGCGTCGTCGTCATCATCATCTGCGGGGTCGTCGAGGCTCGCGACCCCGCACCGGGGAGCATCGCATCATCACAATTCCCATCCCACGCGCTGGGGACGCCGTGCTTGGCAACGACGAGCATGCCCAGCAAATACAGCAGGATCGTGAACGCGATGGCGGCGAGGATGGTGGCGTATGAGACGGGATCGATTTGGGAGCGCTCGGCCCAAAAGACGGCCTCCACGTTAGCACCCATGACGAGGCATCTGCTGAGGATACAGAAGAAGCCGAGGATCACGCCCAGGCCGCCGCCGATATGCATGCTCAGGATGCGGAGGCAGCCCCAGATGATGATGGACCAGCCAAAGAACGCGTGGATCGCGACGGCGAAGGGCGAGTGGTTCGCCATTATAAGACCCGTGAAGATAAAGATGAGCCCCGGGACAGGGTTGTGCGTGTGGTCGCGGTAGGGGCGGAAGACGAAGAGGAGGAGGGAGACGGCGCCGCCGAGCATCCACATGACGCCAAAGCCGACGTGCTGCATGTCCTCGTGGTTCCAAGAGCCTCCCCATTCGTCCTCGGTTAACACGTTGAAGGCCTGTGACGGACGACAAGAAAAGAAAGCTCATCAGACTGACTATCCCGACAATGAAATGCATCCCGCGAAATCCGTAGAGGACTAACTTGCCCCCCAAAACAAGATCTGCGCCGAGTCGTACACGTCGATCGGCCATCGCGACTTTAGCGACCCAAACTGGCGCAGCACGTACTCGGCGCCGTAAAAGATAAAGGCGGTCCCCATGCTGAAGTGACCAAAGCAGTTGCCCAGTGGGGCAATCCACATCATGTCTCCTCTACAGGTGTTCGTCAGTGCGACGAGACCAAGGAATCCCTGTGTGTTGGGCAGGATGAGGAACGACTTTCCGTTGAACAGGTGCGCGAGACGAACGAATTTCCGGATTCGCGCGGGCCCGGGTTGGCTCCAAGATTTGGTCGCTTTCAGAAACAAGCCGAAAAAGCCTTGCGCGAGGAGCGACAACAGGAGGGGAATTTGGAAGAACCTGGGGTTGATGACGGACGGAAAGCGGAACGGGCGAGAAATTAGTTGGCAAGATCCAGGAGACGGCACAGTTGCTTCGTTTGCAATTGACCCGATGCCTTTCTAAACTGCCCCGTGACCCAGTTCACCTCTCACATAACTTCGCACTGGAGCTTATCACTTACGAGTGAAGGTTGTCGGGGTAGAAGCGGTTCTACCCTTTTTCTTCCCCCCCCCCCCCCCCCCCCCCCCCCCCCCCCCCCCCCCCCCCCCCCC
>KZ994154.1:0-15426 GCA_003614705.1 Blyttiomyces helicus | reverse complement strand
TTTTTGTTTCTATGGAATATTATTGTTCGATGCGATATAAATGTGGCGGGGAGGGGAAGAGGGGGGCTGGCAGTGGCAGCCTGGAACTCTGTATGTTGGGGACCGGGTGGGGACGGGGGATGTATTGTTGACTCTTGAGACGCTCGGGGGCAGGGGGCCGGGGACTCGGGGACACCCCGACGGCAAAGAACGACGCGAATTGGCTGGAATGTCTGACGTTCCGTGACACTCGACGCATCGCCAGGAAGGAGACCTGATGTTTCAACTTTTGACCCAAGTTTCAGGTCGACGGCGTCTCGGCGCTGCAACCTGCATGCTTGCAACTTGCCGCAAGCGACGTGTTAAAGCATATGTAATCGTCGATCCGTCTCCACCCCCCACTTTGGTTACCCTCTCATCGTTTTTCTCTTCTCCTCTTCCTCGCGACCGCCAGCACTGACGCCATGCCCGCCGCCGCATCGATGATTTTCAAAATTCGGGCCACCGCTGACTTCCTTGCCCCGTCCTCTCCACAAGACCAGCTGCTGTCCTTCCGCAGCGGGCAGGCCTTCTACGTACTCGCCACCGATGTCGGTAAAGGGGTGTATTTCGTCAGCACCCAATACGCAACCCCCTTCTCCCGAACGGCCGTCTCTGGTACCGTTCCCATCTCGCATTTCGAGAGCGTGGACCTTATGTCGCGGGATTCTGCTCCGGGCACGAAAGCGGCAGCGGCTCCTGCTGCAGCTGCCGCCGCACCTGCACCCCCTGCACCTGCGGCCGCGTCGAGCTCCGGTCCCCATCTCGCACGGCGTGCGTCAGAACCCGCCAATGTACGCGAAAAACGTGGCCATGCGGCGTCTACGCGATCGCAAGCGCCCCAGGCGGAAGCACCCTCTCCCTCCCCGCACGGCATCGCGCGTCGTACCCTGTCCTTGGGCTCGCAAAACGCCGCGCCCCTTCCCCCGCGGCCGTTCACCCGTCCCGCCGCCACTGGCGACGAGTACGCCTTCATTGCCGCCGACCCCATCCAATCTCTCGATCTCTCGGTCTCCACCGCCGCGACGTCATCGGCATCCACGCTTCGGTTCGGTATTCGCGTCGCGCGCCAGGTGCACACCCACGTCGTCCGCCGCACCGCCGAGGAGCTGATGCAACTCCACGGCCTGCTGCTGCGGTCGGGCCCCACCGGCCTCCCGCGCTTCCCAGCTGCGCTACGCCCGGCAGCCACCTCTTGCCGCATGCGATCGTCTGCCGCGAAGGAGCTCGAGACCTACCTCGCGAGCCTGTGCAACCCGCACATCTCGGCCGGCACCTCTGGCATCCTCGCCCGTTTCTTTGCGCCGAGGAACCAAGAGGAGGCGGAAATCATCGAGTTTGCGGGCGTCCGCAGGGACTCGGGAACCAGCGTAACCAGCCCCGGGAAGGAGAAATCCACGGGCCCGGTCGGCGTGGGAATGGCGTCGTCGCGCATGGAGAAGCAGGCTAAATACGGAAAGGCCAGGCTGCCCACCCCGCCCGAAACGGAGGGCTGGGACGCGTTTGACTTCCTCGACTCGTACGCTTCCCGGACTCCATCGGCGAGGGGTGAACGTTTCCTCTAGTGTCGGTTCGTTCCTCCCTGTTGGCGGTTGACACCCCCCTCCTCCCCTCTCCCCCCTGTACTAATTAGTTGTATATTTTTGTTCACTTGTACATGTAATTACTGAATATTGAAGTGCCCGGCCTCGATGCCTCGTTGCCTATCGTTGCTTATCCTCTTTGGGACCCCGGGGGGGAGACGTGGCTCGCGCCTTTGGTGCCTCTCGCCAGCTTGCCACCGCGAGGCGCGGACATCATTATTGCGGCGCAGGCTGAAAGCGGAGCTGAGCTGAGCGGAGTCCGTTCGGACATCACAACTTCCTGTTTTCTGTCTCCTCCCCATCCCGACTGCCCCCACCCTGACATTTAAACTCCCTTCCTGACCGTTTTATCCACGCTCTTCTGCTCGGCGCCTCGGCCGATCTCGCCGCTGTATGGAGACCGCGACATTCTCGTTGGATGCTCTCGCCCGCAACTTCCAGGCCGTCGAGGAGCTGTTCCACCGCGCTCGAAGGCCCCGCGACCAAACTCAGATCACTCCGGCGCAGTTCCCTCTGCCGGCACCTCCGGACATTTCGAGCTTCCTGCACGGTCCCGTCGCTCTTCCCTTTCCTGCACCGCTTGGCGTTCGGCAGGGCTCAAGCAGCGCACCAACACCTGCGCTATCAGCCGCCGAGCCGGCGCCGCTTCTGCGTGAATCCATTGACCGGTTTCGTGAGCAGCTCCGCCGGGTGGCGCCTACAGAGCGCGCGCAGGCTGACAGCGACCTCAGCACGAGCGACGAATCACCGACATCTCCTCCCGCCCCGCCCTCGCCTCGTCCCGCAGTTTCTCCCAGACGTCCGGCTACTCCGGCGCCTCTCCCGAGTCCGCGCGGGCCTGCAAGCGCGCGGGCGGCAGTCGCGACACCCACTTCCGCGGTGGCCCAGACCCCCGCGGTAGCCCCAACTCCTGCATTGGCCCACATAACCGCGGTAGCTCCCAATACCGAATCAGCGGAGACCCCCGCGTCAGCACTGAGGCCGCGCCCGCCTCCTGTCAAGGCCGCGACACCGCGACCGTTTGAATACGATGATTTTGGGCCCGATTTTTCCGACGTAGAAACTACGGCAGCTCTACGCCGAACAACTGTGGGGCATTCTCAGGAGATGAAGGGCACCGCGACACAGGTTTGTTGAGCGCGGAGGCATCCCCCCACCGAGTGCCCTTCCCGCGGCGAGGCTTGCGCGAAAGATCGTTTGATCCGCCACTCACGCAAATTCCATCGGCAGCTGATCCAGGAGGAGCGACGTGGCGAAACATATGTGAACATCCTGCCGCGAGAATTCTCTTCCAGTGCTCCGAGTGCCTCGCAACCCAGGTCAGACGAGATACTTTATAACATCTGATATCGTGGGGGTTCTGATTGCGGGCTAAACCTATCCATGGCCACTTTTGACTCGATGGCCTATCTAGAGTCCCTCAACTTAACGTTCCCCCCGAGCCAATACTCGTGTCTGGGCCGAATGACGTCACCCCGGACGGGGCCAGGGGTGAGGGACCGGAAACGTCCGGTGTTCTCCAGTCATCGAAGGTATGCATTGTACCACTCATCTCCTTAACTACCACAAGCGTCGTTTACACCATCTAATCTATCTCTTTCTATTTCCTGTGGATATCAGCCCGACTCAAAGAACCTCCAACCCGCATATGCTGATGAGATTATGAAGGTGTGTTTGACCCTGAAAGTAGCGGTGCCATGCGATGTTGCTGATGTATGCTGAACTAGTTCATATACCCTTCTATAGCAAATGGCGTCCCTCGAAAAGCTTCAGGCCCAAATGCAGGAGATCAATCGACGGTTTTTGTCCCAACAACGAGGGATGGTCGACGAGCAAGGGGACGCGATTCAGCAGCAGGTCAAGCATTGCGCGATTCGGAACGGCTAGTGGTATTGGCTTCATTCCCTCCCACAGAACTCTAAACGTCTCTGATTCACTGCATTAGGCTCTGAAACAAATGAAATGTCTTCAGAACCTGCACGACACACAGACAGATTGGCAGGTATGTTAGAAATATCCCCCACGGCGCGTAATGTACCCGATACTTGGCTTACGCGCTAACATCTCTCGGTAAAAGATGTCGCAGATGACTCGGATCCAGAACATCTATAGGAACGAAGTTGCGGGGTTCCTTACACTTCCCATCCGTACAGCACATGCTGGCGCACCGCCTACCTTCGAGTCAACGTCCGCTCCCCAACGCACCGAGCCTCGATACGCCCAGCCTGTTAGCCGCCCTCCCTCCGCTGATGTACAACGGACCGACTTACCAGAGGTAACCGTCTATAATCATTATATTATTGGGAATATCACTCAGACGTGATGTGTTGACTTGTAGCTGCCGTATATTCTCAAGTCGCAACACGCAACTGTTCAATCGGAGGACGGGCAAGTCTCTGCCGGGACATCCAGTCGGATCGAGGTATTTCATCGCCATATCACGTGCTCTATATGCATACATCTCCAGCCCAGCCTCACTCGCACAACTTCCTCTATTGGTCTTTAGCCGTCTCGTCGCCGGGTGAAGGTTCGTCTCCACCATTCGACACCCGCTCAACCACCTCCAGGAGAAATTCAAGAAGCGAGAGCAAAGCTTTCAGAAATCGGGAAAGACTTCCGCGCGCTGCTAAGCGACATCGAGGACATTCGCTCCACAGCGGCACAATCAGCTGGTCGGGCGGGCGTCAAGGATGAGGATCCAGAGACTGCTCGGAGGGTAAGTGCGATTAAATGCACATATGTGGGCGTGATTTGAGAAGAAACGTCGTCGCTGACTCTCCCCCGGCACTAGCGCTCGACCCTCTTTCAAAACGCCGACGTTCTCGCCGAGGAGTTTAAGCAGATGCAGCAAAGGTTGGGTTGGTCTCCTGTAGATGTCGTGCTCAAAAACCAACGGGAGCGGTCTGCTGCGGGGGCTGAAGCGCGGAAAAGTCGCGCGGAGCCTTTGCATTCGGATACAGATGAAGGACCTCAGGTTTGTGATCCTACGTGGAAAAGTGAGATTTTGAAAGTCATTGTGATTTCAGGAGAGCGATAACACTAACTGACTCCCCTCCTGATCTTCCCAAGTCGTCGGCAAAACGTCACCCATCCGACCAAGCCGGCGAACCCCAAGCCATCAAACGTGTAAAGAGCATCCTCGGCGGCTCTTTCGACTACCGCGGCGCCGCTAGGGTCATCACTGAGCTTAGTAGCAAGAGAGAGGAAGTAATCGGATCGAGCCGCGACGATAGGAGAATAGATGACCCAAGTAAGTTGAACTTAATGAAAGCGACCCGCCACTGTGTTCATTTCTCGCTTTAATATTTTACATCCGAATTCGAAAGGTCAGTCCCCTTATCATGTCTCGCAACCTTCGACGTTCGCACCCCCCTCTATCCGACTGGGCGAGGGGGATTTCGCCGATATTATTGACCCGGAGCGGATTAGCGACGAAGTAGGAAAGATGATGGCTCGTGCCGGAGCTGGCGAGGTAGGTTTTGATAAAGGATTATGAAAGAATCAAGCCACCAAAATCAATATGCAGGTCGGGACACCCCGTCCCTTGCTGACCAAAGTCCGCTTGTAGGGCTTCGACCTGCAATCATTTATAGACATGGACGAGGGACCGAAGGCCGCACTGTTACCGGTTGCGCTGCAGCCAGGTGCCGCCATCACGACGGCCCCGATTCAGAGCATCTCCAACGCCCTGAGAAGTGGCGCAAGATTAGCGGAGGCTCGAGGTGTAAGGTAAGGCCTGTATCCACCGCCGTCTGAATAGGATTCCCGGAACCACCCATTGGCAGAGGTATTGAATAACCCATCGGTATGGAATAGAAATCTTCCTCCGAAAATGCCGCTCTCCGCCTTTGGACGTCGCGCTACAACTGCAGCCCCGTCTGCTCAACCTCCTCAGAGGCAGCCGAAAGCGGCGCCGCCCGTGTCCGAACGTCTTCGCTCTACCCGCGTAGCCCCTGCACCCCCCGCCCAAGCCCCTCCCGTTGCTGCTGGTCCTACTTCATTTCCCGATAACGGCCCGCCTGAGCCGCCTTTTGCTGCCCGTCTCACTCGCCCAACATCGCCCGTACGCCCGGTCTCCCCAGCGCGCGCGACCTCTCCAACTCGACCCCCAAATTTTTATAACGTCCGCCTCTCCAACGCGCCGATCTTCCTGCGCCGAACCACGATTAGGCCTCCGAGCCTCAACTTCCTTATCGGCAGAGCTAATAGGGGGACTAGTCCGATGAGGCAAAGTCCAACGCCGAGGAGGTAAACAGATTGCAAAATGTGACACTTCTGGCTAGAAGAGGGTACTTATCCGTTGTCTGTCCCGTGCTCAATCCTAGGTCACCTTCCCCGCGACCCCGCCAAATGCCGCAGCCAAATGCCCCGGAACCTTCTTCGCCTATTCGACTGACGGTGTTTGCTCCTCCGGGTATGTGCATGTAACTATTTCTCATTTGTTTATGATCACTGGCTCCAATTAACACCATCATCATCTTAGCGATTACGTTTGATGAAGCTATACAGACCTTGCCTCCAACGGTGGCTCACGGGACGCAGATGACTCCCGTAACCTCGGCGGAAAGTAGCGAGCGAGGTGTGTTGCAGTCTGAATTCACATCCTTCGCGCTGTCGTTGATCTGGTGGTCTGGAGGTCCTCACATTGCGCTTCCCCTCTCAGAACCTCAAGAGAAAGACGTCGGAGTGCAATATAGTTCTGTTGCCGATCCCGTGCCGACGGTAAATACAGTTTATTCAGATATTTGGAGCAGATAGACGAGGATGATCCTTTGACCTATACGATAACCCTGATTTTACTTACCCTGGTCATATCTATTAGCCAAAGCCTGACTTGAAAGGCAAAGGAAAAGAGGTCGGCATACAGTACGTCAGTCCCGCTAAAGACGCGTCTGCACAGTATAGCACGCCGAATATGGTAATAACGAGGTAGAATAGGTGCAGGAAAGGATGCGAAACCAACGAAACGGCTGACTGATCGACTGCCCCACCTCTCTACCTCTGCGGCAGACATCCGACTCGGTGACTTCAGTGAAAAAGCCCAAATCTTCGCGAAAGAGCCAAGGCGATACGAAGAAGGACCGGTAAATATTCCTCGGCCGCGAACCTTTCTGCATTTATTCCGAACCGAATGTCCTCATCCTGTGCTTGGTAAAATTTCTTCAGCGGCTCGACAGATGATTCGCGAGAGGCTTTTGAGAAGCGCATTACCGAGTGGGTGCAGAGCGAGGTCCTCCTTCGCGTTTTGGCACAAAATAAGGAAAAGGGTAAGTTCGTCGATCTCGTACGGTATTGTAGGTCGATCGATCTCGAAAGGCTTTAGTTATTTATTTACGAATCATTGTGCTTCAGACGCGGCGGCGCCCCTGCCCCCACCAGTCCCCGCACCTCCGTCACCAGTTTTCGAGCCCCGCGCCCCGTCCCCGCCCCTTTCCCCTAAATCTGAGGCCGCAGCCCTGATTTCGACGGTGACCGAACTCGAGCTCCGCATCCTAGCTCGCGAATCACTACGCGAAGCACGCGCCGCGTTGGTTGAATCCCGGCGCAAGGATGAAGCAGAGCGATCCGTGCTCCTCGATGAGATCCGGGCGTTCCGCGACAAGGAGGAAGCCCGTCGCCGAGAGGAGGATACGCAGCGAAGGGAGGAGGCGATGCGGAAGCGCGAAGAGGAGGCTGCTCGACTCGCGCGGGAGGAGGGCGAGCGCCGCGGGAGGGAGCAAGGCGAACGGCGGGCTCGTGAAGAGGCGGATCGGAGGGCGCTTGATAAGGAGGACGAAATAGAGCGCAGGGCTCGGGAGGAGAGGGAGAAGCGCGAGGCCGAGCGACGCGCAGCGCAGGAGGCTGAGCGGCGACGTCTCCAGGGACTCGAGGACGAAAGGCGCCGCGAGCGGGATACTGCTGAGAGGGAGCGACGGCGTAGAGAGCGTGCGGAGGCGGCTGCGAAAGCCCGGGCCGCTGCGCAGGCCGAGGAGCTAAGGAGGCTCACGGAGGTCGAGCGCATGAAGCGGGAGGAAGCTGAGGAGGAGGTTGAAAGGCTTCGGCTGGCTGCCGCAGAGGCGGAGCGTAGGAGGCGGGAGGCCGAGGTGGAGGGAAAGAAAATCGCCGCCGCCCAGGCGGAAAAGGAGAAGGTGGAGCGTGAGAAGGCCGAGCGTGAAAAGGTTGAACGCGAGAAGGCCGAACGCGAGGCTTTGGATCGAGAACGTGCCGAAAGACAACGCAGGGCTGAACGGCGGAGATTGGAGAGAGAGCGGCTTGAGCGAGAGAGGCTTGAGCTGGAACGTGCAGAGGCAGAGCGGGCACAACGCGAAAGGGAAGAACAAGCCGAGCGGAGGCGGAGGGAGATCGATGAGGAAGAGGAGGTAGGGGCAAACCGGCGCCGGAACGAGTTTCAAACCTGTTTTCGAAGCCTTCGCGCGTATTAATAATTCCTATCTGCAACAGCGTCGACTTGCGGCAGTCGCTAGGGCGGGTCCGGCGGACGCTGCTCATTCCGGATCGGACCCAGCCACAATGGGTAGCAGCGAGGCCAGTTCGCTGAACATTACGACCCTCTCCACAATGATCAGTGAGGGCGAAGTGCTGACTAACTTATATAGGTTCGTGTCTTATTGAGCACCGAACGAGAGCCGGAGCAGTGGAAGGGTTCCCTCATATCGTTTACACCTCTCGCTTCTTCCCCCTGAACAGCGAAGGCGAGATCGTGCCACCAATGCCCCCGCGGATCCTCCGCGCGGCTCTTGACCTTTCCTCCACTACCGACGATGACCCGACTAAGCCACGCATCCCTGCGATCCCACCAGCGCTTCGTCGACATCGCAAGCGAGTCCAGATCGCCGAGAACGTGGATGTCGAGGGCGGGACGCGCGTCCGCATTAGCGATGACGGCAGCGGGGAGGTCAGCGGCGACGTCACCAGCGGAGGAACTACCAGCGGGAGCGGGAGCAGCGGTCTCGCGAGCTTGGGGGAGATTCTTAACGATGTGGAAGAAGGGGAGATAACTCCGCCGAGGCGCAGTCCGAAAGGGAAGGAGCCGGCTGAACCGCGACGTGAGTCAACTCGGTCTTTCCCAAAAAAGAGCATCGTGATACGGCTTCTCGTGATATTGATTTTCTCCCTGGCCGCCCGTCCTCTGATATTCCTAAAACAGGCGGGAACACGCATGCTGTAAATCCAGTCGAAAGAGGCGACGACCGACCGGCCCCACGGATGTCCGCAATCGGTATAGCCGGGCCCTCTAGATCATCCGACACTCCCGCATTACCTTCTTCGTCTCGACGTCCCCATCCTTTCCTGCCGCAAGTGTCTGAAGGTATGCGATTATAATCCTTGCAGAAAGTCGAATTTGTTGTATCCACGTCACTCGTTTAATTATACCTCCTCACTATGTGCAGGCGAGCTGAACTTTCCAATCGCCCCATCCGCTACATGGGGCGCGAAACGAGGATCAGAAGGTGAGAGGGGATCCGTTCGGCACGTGGCAAATCATTCTATGCGAAAGAAGACTAATGGGTTCACCTTGACGCACTTTAGGAGAAGTCGATAATCTGCCGCGGGTTATGCCGCTGTCGAAGATGCTTTCAGAAGGTAAATTTCCCTTTTTCGAGATAGCATATTGGAAAGGGTTCGAACGAACCAAACGCCGTGCGTTCGTGTCCAACCAGTTTGTTGTTGTAGGAGAGCTTATTAGGGACGACCCAACGGATGCTCGAGGCGATGTTCTAGATCGCGGGATGCGCCTAGCTACTTCAGAAGGTTCGTTCTTCTTCGTTTGAATGCAGTCGGAGTATAGTAATTTGGATTCGTTTTAAAGGTCCTTGCTCTTCCCTCAGGCGAGATCATAGGAGGATTGAGACCGGGAGCTTCCGAAGGTGAGATCAGGTGAATCATTCGTAAAGTCTCAGCTAAGGCTTTTTGCAGCTAATATCTTCGTATGCGGTGCAACAGGCGAACTGGTCGACCTCGAAACCTCTCGGCCAAAAATGGATATCTATCGCCCGCACCTCGATTCTTCTGTGCAAATGCAAAGTCCCGTCAATCCTGGCTCAGCGCAGGCTTCTACGCGATTCCCACCCGCACCAATTCGAGCCTCGGCCTCCTCCTCGTCCACTACCACGCCGCCCTCGACGCTATCTGGCAGAGCGCTTCCATCCGATATCCTCGGCGCGGTCCAGCCTGCCCTCACGGATAACCTCGAGCGATGGTTTTCGGCGCCACAGCCGTTCGATTTCGCTTCTCCACGCCCCTCCACGAGCCGGGGTCCTCGACTGCCCTCAGGAGTGGCCGGACACTCAGGGTCCCTGGTGTCCGGCCACCCACACGCGGGCCCTGTCGTGGAGCAAATCGAAGTCTCGTCAGGGTCCATGTCAGCTTTCGATGAGCGCACGGGTAGCAGCGCTCGCGGCGGGGAGGGACGACGCTCCCAGGACGACCGAAGCTCAGCTAGTCTTGGTCGCCCAGGATTGCTCCCGGAACCCTCACTAGAGCTGCTTGATCGGGATGGCTCGGGACGCAGTCTCGCGCGTATCAATGACGACGGCGATCTGTCGCTCGGGCTCGGGGACCCAAGTTCTGGCTCCGGTTCTGGCTCGGGGCAGAGTCGCCTGACTGGGGAACGCGTGGATGCGTCCTTTGCTGATCTGCGCCAACATGCCACTTCCGGATCTGCCACGCGGTTTGTGCGCACACGCTCGCAGGAGGCGCCTATGGGTAGTTCAGATCCTCTCCGTCCGGTGCAACAGCTGGCCGACGCGCCTCCCGCGGAGCCGGTATTCGACAGCAGCGCGCGCAGGCTATGGACACGGTACAGCCAGGAATCCCTTGCTGACCATAGCTCGCAGACAGGGGCTAGGAGGGATCGGGGGCCGGTTTCGGGGGCGGAGGACAATCTATCGCGCTCGTCACGGTCGGGGGAAATATTGAGCAGCCTATCGTGGACGGGTGCCAGCGACGAGGTGCTGCACAGGCGAGCCGGGCGTGACGGTCGCAGCTCGTCGTCGGCGGCTTCGTCGGGATCGGCTCGGCGGCTTATTCCAGATCCCCGCGACGTGTTCGTTTCCGACGCAGGGGCTCGTGGTTCTGCAGATCAAGCCCAGGCGCTTCGACGACCCGACCTTGACGCCGGGGACGGCAATTTTGGAGGTTCCCTCAGTTCTGTTTCGCCCAGGTACTTTTTTCCTTTCATCACCTTCGCCTGGCCCGTCGGGATGCTCGGCAGGAACGGGTGGAAGCAGAGTTACTGGTGCCTTGCACTGACCACTTCATTAATTGCAACAAGATCCGGCGCATCACTGTCCCCTCCTTCCTTCCGAGACGCTCCTAACCCCCTCCCCACGAACCCCCCACGCGCCGCCGAACCCCCCCTCTCCCGCAATATGAAGCCACGTGGCGGGCCCACCCACGAAGAGCTGACCGAGACCGTGGACCGCATCTCCAACATTGTCGGTTCGATACCGCCCGTCGGTGACCTCGAAAGCGGCGGGGTATCGGAGGAGCTACCGATCGAGGCTCTATCGCGAGAGGAAGATGAAGGGGAGCTGGAGGTGAGCAACATCGAAGAGGTGGAAAGTTACGTGGGGTCCATTGAGCGATCGGCTTCGTTTTGAATATGTTTGGAGTCGGTTCGTAATAAATCTGGGCTTGTGCTTATTGAGGAGGTCGCAGAGGATTTGTCGATGTGATCAAACGAGGGATATGGTGGACGTACGTGCGAATGTTCCCACTTGGGCGCCTTTTTTCCCCAGCGTTGTGGATGGGTCGCAAGGGAGGAGCGTAATTGGGAGTACTCACGTTAGGACCCTTCCCCAACCTTCTTGTCTTGGTGAGAGACTTTGCGGTTTTGCGGTTTTGAGGAGGACCTTCTTGTGTGAGTCGGCGCCGAGCGCAAATAAGGGTCCCTTAACCACGCTGGCGTTGACCCAATTGAAAACTCCGACGCTGTTCTGACCGGCGCGGAGAATAGAGCAGCGTGGGGGTGCGGTCCGAGCGTTGTCTCGGGACTCGGAGCCTCTAAGGGCGAGCAGAGACGCGTGCGTGCACATTCATTAAACGCCTGACGCGTCCACTTCCTTTTCTTGCGTTGCCTTCAGTCGTCGCGGTCGCGCCTGGTGGTCTTGATCTGCCCCCGACGAACTACAGATCCCAAGTGCACAGGCTTGCCAAAACACCAACTGCTGGCAACACCACCAACCTGCTTGTCCCGTTCGATCTCTCCCCTGCTTTGTCCCGCTTGAATACGCCACCCAATCCCGGTGGCACTGCCCGACACACCCCCTGCCGTCCAAAACATCCTCCCCGCTGCCACTTGCCACTCGAAGATGCTGCCCAGCCTGGGCCCCTCGACCGCCTCTCATCAGCCCCCCTCCGCCGTCGATTCCGAAGCGTCCTCGACAGCTCCGCAAGCAGATCGTTGCGGCGGGGTGTCTCGCGCCGCGCCGCCGATGGTGCCCTCGACCGACGAGCCGTTCGAGCTGCTCGCCGAGGGAGAGGTGCGGCCCGCCACGCCGATGGGGGACGAGGACGACGACATGGACCTGTCGTCAGGATCGCCAGAGCGGAAGGTCGACAAGGGCAAGGGACCCGCGCTCGATCCCGTGGAGCAAGTTGGCGAGGACGAGGACGTCGAGGAGGAGGATGCGGAGCCGCGCGACTTCGATTGCATTGGACTGGAAGAGGAGGAGGAAGAGGAGGAGGAGGAGGAGTATGTGGATGTTGAGGTCTACGAGATCGACGACGACGACGACGACGTGCAGCCGGAGGAGCTAGCGGCGGCCGCGAACGACGTCCAGTTCTCCTTCTCGGCGTTCGTAAGCGGACTCCCCAAAAGTGCCGCGGGCCCGTCTAAGTCGCCGGTAATGAAGGAGGGAGCTGGGAAGAAGAAGCGGAAGCGGGAGGAGGACGAGCCGATCGGGTTCCGGCACAAGCGGGTGGATACACCTGCGTGGCTGCATGCGACGAGTGGGATCCCCGCGTGGGTCGGAAACAGCCCCTGCGAGGGTCCGACTCTTGAGGAGCGGCTGACTGCGGAGATTGAAGACTATGTGCGGTTCATCCGCCCGACGAACGCCGACCGCGCCATGCGCGATGGCGTTATCGCCGTTTACCGCAGGGCGCTCGTCGCCGCGGGGCGCGGTCTCTCCCTTGAGGTGTTCGGCAGCTGCGCCGCCGGCATGTACCTTCCAGGCGCCGACCTCGATTTCGTCGTCCTCGAAGCCTCCGAACCCTTGAACCCCGAGAAAGGCCGCATGGCCTCCCGCCTCAGTAAGCTCGCAAAGGCCATCTATCCGCATGCGTCGGAGCTGATGGTCATAAAGCGCGCCCGCATCCCGATCATCCAGCTGACCGACGGCAGAACGCAGCTCAAGATCGACATTTCGTATCAGCAGCCAGGCGGCATCCGTGCCGCCGAGCTGGTCCGCGAAATGTACGCCGCCCTCCCGGCGCTCGGCCCGCTCTCGCTCGTCCTCAAACTGTTCCTCAAGAACCGCAACCTCCACGAGTACGGCCGCGGCGGCATCGGCGGCTTTGCCCTGGTGTGTTGGCTCGCCGCATTCATCCAGATGCACCCTATTGTGTTCCCCGACAGATACCGCGACGGCAGGGAAGACGCAACCCTCGGTGCGTTGCTGATGGACTTCTTTCACTATTTTGGCTCGCAGTTCGACTACCACCGCATCGGGCTCTCCCCGAGCGGCGGCAACCCAGCCCCGCCTCCACCCGCCCCGGCCTCCGCCTCCTCCTGCGCGCCCGCCCCCACCCGCTCAAACGCATGGACGTTCCTCAAATCCGAGGCCTTCAAGAATCCCCAGCAGCCCTACCTTCTTTGCCTCCGCGACCCGCTCACCCCAGAGAACGACCTCGCGAGGGGCTCGTACAGGATCCAGGAGGTGTCGTCCGCGTTCCACGCGGCGCTGTCGGCTATCTTCAAGGCCGAGAGGGAATTGGGTACTATCGGGTCGCGGCTGGGCACGTTTATGAATGTCGGCGAGCTCTATGGCGCGCCCAATGGTGGAGGGCAGGGCGGCGGGCAGGTGGCTGGCGGACAAAAAGGGAAAGGGTACAAGGGCGGATTCAAGGGTCAGGGCGGACGAGGCGGCGGTGGGGGGAAACGGGGAGGAGGTCGCGGCGGCGGCGGCGGTGGTGGCGGCGGCGGCGGCCCTTCTAAACGCCCGCGCGTGGACCCCCCGAGCACTGGCGGAAGCGGGAACCACGGTGGCGGTGGCGGCGGAAGCTCGCGCGGCGGCGGCGTCGTCGGCGGTGGCGGAAATAGGAAGCGTGGTGGTGGCAACGACGGCGGCAGCGGCGGCGGCGGTGACGGCGACGGCGGCCGCATAAACGAGCGCCGTGGCGGCAACGTCTGGAGCGCACGCGACGCGAACAAGCGCCAGCGGATGGACTTCACGAAGGAGACGAACGATTGGGTCAACCCCGACTACGGCCGTCCCACGCGCAGAGAAACTGAACCTCCCAAGCCCCAAAACAACCGATGGACGAACCCCGATGGAAGCCCGAGCAGCAGGAGGAGCCCCAACGCCACCTTCCGGGCCCGTGGTTCCTGGGCCGCCGAGGGCCGCAACCAGCTTCACCACGAAAACCGCGCCGTCCGCTTTCCCCTGCCTTCTCGCCCGAAAGATTCTCGCGACGACCGCGATGCGCCCCGCGGAAAGCCTCACAAGGACGGGATCCCCCGCGGATCCAAGAACTAAAATCCCCAAGGACCGTGCGACTCCCTTCCCTTTCCCGCTTCACAGCGCCTGGTTGAGTCGTTTGTTCTGGCTTCAGCCATGTATCGAACCAATGTTTATTTTGCTTGATCACCTGATTCAATCGTGTATCGCCGAGTATTTCCCCTCCGGCCGGTTCCCAACTGGAAAGGAAAGATACGATTCTCGGGTGGCGACAGTCCCAGTATTGATCATCTTCGTCCGAAACAAAGCCGGCAGATCATGAAGTAGTTCCATTCTTTTTTAGTTTTTAAAAGTGAAGGGAACAACAGCCAGTGGCATCCACTAATCCGAATTCTTAAAGTGTTCTTCGTCCGAGGAGGTATACAGGTTGCCCTCTTCTTGAAGCGAGGTGATCGCGTCCCTAGATGCAAATCACACGGACCATCAAACAGGCAGGACATTAGGAGGCAACCCCACTCGCCACATCTCCCATCCCCCGATCTCGCCCCTCCTCGTGTCCTCCCGACCTGGATCATACCTGATATCCTTCTCGCTCGCATGGGCGCGCAGCGCATGTACGGTTTCGGCAATGGACGCCCCCTCAATAGTGTTCGAGAACTTGCGGGCGAAATCGACGATCATGCGCTGAAGGTTGGTGAATCCGTCCGCGGCCCGGTTATCCTGCTGCGGGTATTGCTGGTGTGACGGCGGCGCGTAGTCCGAGTTTTCGTACGACGTCTGCGGGCGCGAGGGGGTGGTGGACTGTGTTTCGGGCGCGGACGGGCCACCCTATTCCGCACGAGCGCCGGACGGGAGAGAAAAGGTAGGGGGCGTCGAGCGGCAAATGAACGTCAATGTCCGGACCATCTGGACAGTGGACCTTGCCCGAGCAAGCTTCTCGCTTCCCCAAGATCCTTGCCGTCGTCCTCTTCCCATACCGTATCAAGTCATCGCCGCTTGCTCGGTCAGAAGCTTTGCCACGACAACCAGAACTATCTACTTTCGAAAACAGCATCCAGTCCCAGAATAATTCATGGCCGGTACTCGTCGTCCTGATCCGTGCTTGGGTTTTTTTTTTTTGCTGCTCCTGTGTCTGATCCTCACGCAACCTTCCCCCCCTCCCCCCCCCCCCTGCTTTGCCCGCTGGGTGTAGCCGACGAAGG
>KZ994153.1:0-15426 GCA_003614705.1 Blyttiomyces helicus | reverse complement strand
CCCGTATGCGAGGAAGTTCTTGATCGTGACACCCCAGCCCATGTGTTGCTAGGTCGAGAGAGGAGAGCTTGCCAACGAACAGACGAAGAGCGAGACGAATTGCCGTTCGTCTGTACCTTGAGCTCACCGCTTGGCACCACCGCCGCTTGGGCGAAATGGTCGTGTTTGCAGCGAGCTGTTATTCTCTCCCCGCCCCATACTCGTCCTCATCAGTGTCATCAGCCCTCTTCCTCTCATTGCTACCTGAGCACCTAATTGCGGCTGTTTTATTGCCACTTTTAACTATATCAGCGAGCTGGATAAACTGCTGGCTGTACTTAGGTGGGCGGGATGTTTTCAGGGACCATCCCTTGAAGTACCCGGCCGCCTTTCTAGGGCGTTTCGACCCCGTCATGCAGGCTGACGTGTCGGGTATATTCAACGCGTATTTTTTCGTGCTCTTCTTGAGCTGCTCAACAGGCGCAAAAACCGACTATTCCGCAGTCCTCACCTTCGGATTCGACATAGCGAAGGGCTTTCAACCATGAAGGGCAACTTCTTCGTTCTCGCGCTGGCCCTATGCTCGCTCGTGCCAATGTCGGCGGGCCTCCAACCATCCCCCTCCCTGAAAACGAACTCCAAATACACGACGAGGCGGGTGCGGAAGCCCATCTACACAACGTCCAAGGGAAAGACCTCAGCTTATCCGACGACAGAGGTCAAAACCCCCGTTTACACGATGCCGAATATCAAGAGCTTCATTCACACGACGACCAAGGAAAAGACCTCCGTCGTCAGGACGACAGTGGAGAAGAGCCCCGTCTACACGGCTCCTAAGCAAAACACCCTCCTCCTGACGGCTGTCACTTCTGCTGAGATCAAAAATGGGCCCGTTTACACGACGGCCGTAGTGGCATCCACCAGGTCCAAAGGCAATGGCCCCACTTCTATTGAGGTCAAGACGTCAAGTGCCCAATACCAGGTGAGACCCAGCTGTTCCTTAATGGACGCTCGGCGATACCGCCACGAGTTGTCGAAGGCGATTGCACAATCACCTCCACTATCGTTTTTCACTTCGCATATGCCCACCACTGATCACTCACTCCCTTGTAGGCGGCCGCGACCACCCTCGTTTCTAAAACCACTTCGCGGGCGAGCAACACTGCCTCACAGTCGCCTTCGATCGGAATCGCATCCCCTCAAATAGCCTGCTCAATCCCGGCCGCTCGATACCTCCCCGGCACCATGGTCATCCCAGTGTACAATTCACAAGATGTGGAGAAGAGATTGCATTACCCTACGAACCAGCACGTGACGCTCGAGGTTATGAACTCCCTCTTCGATGTGAACTGGTTCTTCAACTCGTCGTTCTCCAACACAACGCTATTGTCGTACTGCGGCAACGGATTCACGCTTCAATCGGCACTGCCTACCAACATGACTTTAATCATCAACGAGGCATCGAACTTTTTCATTTACAATCTGAATATTTCATTGCAGTTCGAATGGAACACCACATTGACGTACACCGGGTGGTGGGCGGGCCCGTGCATCGATCAGCGCATTAAGAGTCTATCGAACTGGTTTGCTCGCAATCGGTACTGGTTTGCCGGTCGACCGTGCCCGGCCATCTTGTTCGCTGAAACCAACAACACGGAGCTCGTCAACAGCTCGGTTTACGGCGGCCTACAACTGCTCAATGTCGCCCAGTCCCGAGTCGATGGGAATTTTGTCACGACCCTCGACAATGGCTATGGAATCGCTGTCAGCAATTCTTTTAATGATCCAGCCAATACTCATTCTCCTTGCGTTGTCACCAACAATCGAGTCAATGCGTCGGAGGGTATTTTGATTGGGATCCAAGGCGTTAATGGGGCGCGCTACGTCCTGGTCGCCAATAACAACGTTTCGAACTTCCGTTGGTCGGGAATCATCACGGGAAGCGGTGCCATCAGCAACGAGATCCGAAGCAATTATGTGTTCCGAAACGCTGGCTACCCGGTGACTGGCGACTCGCCAGGAATGTATTTCGCCGGCTTTCGTTATACGCCCAACAACACGGTCTTATTCAACTACGTCAATCTGACGCAAAGCGGCGGCCATTGCTTTTACAATGATTACTGGACTGCCGGCACCGTGATCGACACGAATATCTGCCAGACATCGGGCGGGTTCACTTATAAGCAGAATATGGGCTGGGGTGTCACGATCAAGAACTTCCTCGCATACGGGGGAGCTACGATTTCCGGATGGTGCGAAGATGTCCAGAGTACAACGTGCCCTTACGCTGGCGTACCTCCGTCCCTCCCAGCGGATGTTTGGAACACACTGGAGCCTTACGCCGCCGCTATGTGCGGAGGCGCCACACACATATCGCAGACGTCCATCGACGGGATCGAATGCAGCGCAAATGCGACTCTGTTGGCCGCTGCGGGCAATTGCTCTGGTCTTGCGCTGCTGAATGATATTCAACTGGCAGTGGTCAAGCCGTCATATGTCGACGAATGGAAGGCACCGCAACCGCTGTCGTTTCTCAACAGCTCTACGGGAGGTCACCTTTGCCGCCCGTATCCAATCGGAGACGTACTGAACACCTTCAACGCGACCGCCTACCTTCCCGGCAATGTTTCTTTTGCGTCGGGACTACTGCGCGTGGTCCCCAATAGCGTGCTTGCCGATAATTTGCCCGCAGTCGCAGCGTTTCCATTCGATGCGCTGGGCATACAGCCGATCAACCAATCGAATCTAAAAGGGATTTTTCCTCCGCCGGCTTTCTGAGGCTGCACACTGGGATAGCCGGCGTCTTGCCCGTGGTGTTACGGACATTAATGCTGTCACCGTAGGTGGACTGGTTATTCGGTAGTTCATGAAAGAGACCGTTTCGGAAGCCAGAAGAGAGCGGAGGAAGTGCTGGGCAGCTCGCACTCCAAAACTTACCAGACAGATACTTGATTACTCCTGTATAAATGGTTGATGAACCATTTTCGAACTTTTTTCAATAAGATGGTTCGTAGAATTGACAAGCGTTTGAATCTTCGTCACTGTTCTGGAAAGGCGGAAAGGTGACTTATTCGCCCAATAGTGAGGCACCTTCGAAAACCAAAGAATCGGCCTCTTGTCATTTCCTCTTAAAGACTCCGGGCAGAGATGCAGTTGCTTTGTGTACACAGAAGCATCGTTCGGTTGTATCAGAATGGCCGGTGTAGTGCGGCCCTCCACTGCTCAATTCAGTTCGTGGGTCAAGGTATGATCTTCACATGTTGCTTCATCTCTCTCTCGCGTGCAAAATACCGCACTGTTGGTAATTATCCCTGAGAGAAAGAGGCCACAGAAGCATCGTAGTAGAAAGGAGTGTGGGGAGGAGCTGGAGCGATCGGGTAAGCTTTAATCTCGTTAGCTCCGGGTCATCATGGCGGATTGTCTTCTCAGACTCGCAAAATAATAATTTCAGGACAGGTGTAATGTGGTCTTTGCAGCGCCGTCCCGGTTCCCGATCTGACGCCGCAGGTATTCCCTCGTCGGATGTTAGGCACGGGATCTTACGACCCGCCAATCGTGCCCATCGATGTTCTTCGTAAATTCCCGCGGAGAAATGCAACATCGCTCCATTCCAATCGGTTGTGAGGGCGGCAGGTCCACTATGGCGAAGGACACTGACTTTGTTGGTGGACAACAAACAGTGGGGCGGGACATCGATTTTCGGGCTGTTCGTCTTCGACTATGCACTTCGGCGAAAAAGTTGGCGCTCAAGGCCAGAATATTCAAACCGAAAATCCAATCCAGGCGTGCTGTCCAACCAACCGCTCTACCGCTATGTTTTCCGTGCTCCTCTTCCCTTGTCCGGCTATCCGGCTGATGTCTCCCAAAAAAAGGGCCAAGTTTAGGTTGAGACACGAAAATGACGCGCAAATGAATCGCCCGCGTCGTCTCGCGCCCGCCTGGGCCATTATTTACAGCTTACTGGACTATTCCATTTCAATCCCTCCCCCTCCCCCTCACACACACACACACGCGCGCGCACACTCATCCATATATTCCAACTTGTACACTGGGTCTTTTTCCATTGCAAACCATGGAGAAACACTTCTCGTCTTCCTGGTCATCCGGCGATACCTTCATGCCCAGGCTTTTCTCACGCCAGACCGCATGCCCTGCGTGTCCAGCTTGCCCATCGACAGCGGCAACTTACAATTGCTTATCACAAGTAAGTGGCATGTCTCGATGTGCGGGATGAAATGGGGTGCGGGGACCGAGGCGAGAGTAGAACGGAGTAGAGGACGCCTCGATTAACGGGCAGTGGGAAAGATTCGCACGTTTGAGGAAAAACTAAGTTGTTTCAAAAGTCTCAGGGATGCCAGAACTTTGGGAATTGCACGTCAACTGGGACGTGCTCTTGCTTGGCGGGGTTCGGAGGACCTGATTGCTCGCAGCCGGGTAAGAGTACAAGTTGATCCTACATTGCTCCGTCCCGGGGTCCCGGAATTTCTCAGGCCACTCACAGCCAGACCATATTGAATTTACTCCCTACCAATTTCAAGCATGCAACTCATCGATGATCACCTCAAGCGGCCGAGTGCTCGCCACCGGCAGTAACGCGACTTGCACTTGCGATGCTGGGTATACCGGTATCAACTGCAACGGTGAGTCAAGCGTTGACTCGTCTCGTTCTATTCGCTTGCGTATTAAGCGTTGTATTTTCAATAAAACCATAACTATAGCATCTTTTTCCTGCTAGTGTGCCAGACGAACGCGGCATGCACGCCCCTAACGCAATCAACGTCGGCATCGATTTGCTACCTCGGACCCGCAGTGTCAGGAACATCCTACGGCACGTGCGGGCCGCTAAACGGTAGGATCATCACAGACCTGGAGGGGGGCGCTTGGCGAGGACAGACCAGGCTGACGACGCGAGAAGCAGGGACCCGCTCTGCACCGGGCGGCTGACTTACGTACTGAATCGATCCTGACCGCAATCGATTTTGTACCGTAGATGCACTCCTCGTCGGCCTGTTTCCCAAAACTATTCTATACACCAACACTCGCAATATCGACGATGGCACCATGTACTCACAAAGTTAGTTTTTTTGCGGGTTCTTAATCGAGGGCTCATGTGTGTGCAAAGATCTGATGAAATCGGAGCATTAAGGTTCTACAAACCACCGCGTCTCCCGTGAGCTAATTCCTTCTTTCTACCTACTGATGCAAAACTCAACCGCCCGCTTCAATTTCCCGAAAACATCGTCAGTCTGGTACGCCGGAACTGAGCAATTTACCTGTAAATCATCAGGATGTGTGCAGAACATCACAGGTGTGTTTGAGCTCGGATGGTTTAGCAGAACATTACAAGCAACGAGTCGGAGACGCAGAATATAGTTTTCTTTTTCGACTCACTCCGCTCTCTCCCCGCCATCTCCCTTCTACAGCGACTGCATATTCATACTCGTGCACAAACACCACCTGCACCTGTATCCCCGGCACCACTATATGCGGTGGTTCCGGATCCGCGCTCTCCCTCGCACCTGAGGTCAATTCGGTGGCGGGTTCGAGCGCCGTGCGCTGCCCGGGGACGGGACAACCTAACAGTGCTGGCGTGCAATGCTACTTCGACTGTGAGTAAACGTTCTCTAAATGGCTGGGAAGATTCTGATCCCTCTCCAAAAGAAGGGAGTTGTGATGGGTTGCTGGCTCGAAGAGATGTGACATTAGGAATCTCATTCGAAACGATTCTCTAGTGCCTGCTTTTGAAGCAGTTCTCCCCCAGGGACTCAGTCTTCCGAGCTGCCTTTTCGGCTCATGTGCCCCTCTAGGAACGGATCCATTGGCATCGTTGCAATCTGCCTTGGTATGTTTTCCTAGGATCGCTATCATTTTGATCTCCAACTGTGTTTAGGCGAGATGGAGTTCTCGTGATCGAGGATGACGCTCGGAGAGCGGGGTAGCGGCAGTGGCGATGGAGGGCGTTTTCTGATATTCTCCTCGAACGAGCAGAATCCGACAAGTTCGAAATCTTCCGGTCCCGCGATCGGTGGTGCCATCGCCGCGGTCCTGCTCATATCCATCTCCGTCGGTAAAAGAAACTACTTGCACTTGCGTCCGAATCCGTCGCGGAGCCACTCCATCTAACCTCCACCCGCCCCCTCCGCCTGGCGATTGTGACACGACCCTCAATGTGCAACAGCTATCGCCTACGCCAAATGGACCCAACACAAAATGCGTAAGCTCCCTATCCCAGAGGAGCAGGTAGGACAAGTTATCAGTTTCACCGACGTACGGTACCGCATCGGTAGGTTACCCCTTGCTCCTCTTCATTCCCGTTGAAGAGGGCCCAGACTTGGAGCTCGGCCATTGCCTCTATCCGCATGAGACCGCTCAAACGCTTCCATTATCGCCGTAAACTAGGGAACATTACGCCTCTACGCGGTGTTTCGGGTGAAGCTCTGCCGGGGAGAGTACTGGCCATCATGGGTCCCAGTGGTTAGTACTGGAGGCTCCGCTTGCCCCACATGCCGTACCTCTCCCTTATGACTGACCCCCTGTCCTTCTTGTCTATGCAGGTGCAGGAAAGAGCACGCTACTCGACATCCTGGCGGGAAAGATGAAGAAGGGCGCGCTGACTGGGTCCGTCCTTATTGGTGGGAAGCAGCTAGGCACGAGACAGATGCGCCGCGTGTCTGGGTATGTGATGTTATTCGGGGTGCGGGAGGAGGTTTATGTGGATGCGTAGGTACAGGTGAAGGTGCGTCAAGAAAAGGAATTGATAGATCTCTCTTCTGCTCGTCGTTCCCCTCTACATCTGCGGCGGCCTTCTCCGGGGGCACAAACAAAAGCTACGTCGACCAGGAGGACTTCCTTTTCCCGACGATGACGGTGCGCGAGTCGATCGCCTTCTCCGCTCACCTGCGCCTGCCTGAATCGATCCCGCACGACGAAAAGGAGCGAAGAGTCGATAAGGCACTCGTGCAATTGGGGTTGGTACATGTGGCCAATTCACCGATCGGGGGACGTCGTAGGTGTCCAATTATTTAGGGCGAGTAGGCGCAGGCCTTCGACTTGGCGAATTCGATACCGTGTATGAGACTGGCCTGATTTACGTTCTTGACCTCCAGGAAAAAGAGGTATTAGTGGCGGCGAGAAGCGTCGCGTCTCGATTGGAGTCGAGCTCGTGAAGTCTCCGTCCATCTTGTTTCTGGACGAGCCCACCAGGTTCGTATCGACCCCGAGTCCCAATATCACATAGGGTGTAGTTATTGCCCTCGTCTTGGTAACCAATCTTACAATTATTGATGAAATCCTCCGGGGATGGCAAAATCACTTAACAGCGGGCTGGACAGCTACAACGCCGCCGTTGTCGTCCGAACCCTCGTCGATCTAGCCCACGTCCACGGGAAAACGATCGTTTTTACGATTCACCAGCCGAGGTCGGACCTGTTCCAGCTCTTTGATGATCTTTTGCTACTTGCGAAGGGCAGGGTGGTACGTTAAATACCGACAACAGCGAACATCGACGGGGCACGGGGCATCTCGCTGTAAAGGACGCGGTAAAGTTATTCATTACTCCGCTATCTCGCACAGGTGTATTTCGGCCCCGGCTCTAGCGCTACGGACCATTGCATCTCCCTCGATAAGCCCTGTCCACCGCAATTCAACATCGCGGACCATCTCCTGGACCTCGCGATCTCTCAAAACGGAGACTCGGACGAGGAAGGGCAAACGAATACGGGGGTGTCGCGGGTGCCGTCCAACGCCGACCTCGTGCTCACCGGTGCTAAGGATAGCAGCGTTGAAGCGCCGAACATGTTTATTAGATCAGCGACCGGGGATGGCGCGGGCAGCTCGGCGTCCTTTGCGACGCAACTCTCGATGCTTTGGGAGCGGGCGGCGAAGAATATGGTTAGAGATCCGGCGCTCATGCTGGCTCACAATATCTGTGGGGCTCTTCTCGGAAGTTAGTGGTGAATAAATGCGATGGGGGGCCGGGGCGAGTGACCAGTAGGCTGAATGTTCGGGTAATGCCATTGTTATCACGCTCGTGATCCTCACCCTACCCTGCTCATCATTCCATACTCTTTTTCGCCCCCCACTTCATCCAGTTTTCATTGGCGCCGTATTCTTCGGGGTCGACAACACGATCGGAGGGATTCAAAATCGCCTCGGGAGCCTCTTCTTCATGATGTCCTTGATTGGGTTCTCGAGCCTGAGCGCCATTGGGGTAAGCGCGGGCGATTAGTCTTTCAGCGACCTGCCGATAGTCATTGCTAACGCCTACTATCGCCCGAACGTAAAAGGCGTTTGCTGAGGAAAGACATATTTTCGTGAGAGAGCGATCGAACGGGTTTTACAGTCCCGAAGCGTACTTGATCGTGAAGGTACGTTTTCCAGCAAGTCGTCCGCATCCATTCGCGAGGTGTTGTTTCATTGCCTCATAGCCTCAGTTCTCTGTTAAGTGCTCATAACCAACTTCTCCTGTCTTCATCTCTCTAGTCATCCATAGACCTTCTCCTCCTGAGGATCCTCCCCGCTTTCTTCATGACGCTGTTCGCCTTCTACATGATCGGGTTCCAGCCGGGCCCGACCCATTTCGGCCGCTACATGTCGGTTTACCTTATCTTCTCGGCGCTCACCGGTCTCCTTGGACTTTCAATCGGTTCGGGGATCAAGGACATTTCCACCGCGAATTTGTTTGGAGGTGAGATCGCGTGGGACGAGTGCCGACCTAACATCATCCGGATGGATATCTCACATTCGTTCACGTTCTGCGCCCCGAATCTGCCTCGACAGTGATCCTGATGCTTTTTAAGATGCTGTTTGCGGGTCTGCTCATTAACAAGCGTATGTCGACCGTCGTCCTTCGTGCGATTTACTGGAGAAGCAACGATTCAATGATGGAATAACTTACCTTTCACCGGACCACGATCCGCAGAATCGATCCCTACCTGGATCAACTGGATCCAGTATCTGTCCGTTTTTCACTATGCTTTTGAAGCACTCGCGGTCAATGACGTCGGTGATCTGACCATTAACGACTCGCTTTCGCCGGGCGTACCCGTCAGTGTAAGTTAGGCGATATGACGGGGGCGGGGAAGGGAACAGCCTAAGCAACGTGCTGGGCTTTTGCATGATCGGCATTCGCCATCTCTTTCTCATATCGACCCTCTCTGTTGCGTGCAGGTTCCTGCCACCTTTATCCTTGACAAATTCGGGTTGGACATAGATAACTTCTGGCTGGTAGGAGCTGCCTTTCAGAAGTACTGCCCCCTAACATCAGCAAATTCTTCACGATGGAATTTGAGTCACACATACGCTCATCCCTCCCCATCTTCCCCCATTTACGTGTGAACGCCACAGGACTTTGGGATCAACGCTGGTCTGACGGGGGCCATGTTCCTAGTGCTGATGTGCATTGTGAAGTTCCGCATGAAGGAGTTGCGGTGACGAAGAAAATTTGCAAGGAAAATAAGGTTAATGAGTACGGCAAGAAAATAAAATTTATAGGTTCTTCGACTTATAGGGCGAGTAGACGCAGTTTCTTCGACTAGCAAAGCATCATCACCCCACCCCCCGTACTCCACCGATTCTTGTCGCGATCGAACATCACTTTCTGGATTACTCCATATTGCCAAACCGCATGTCTACACATCTTGGGGTAGTAATATATGTATTCGATGAGCCAAGCGGGAGCATCTTATGTGCATTCCCGAGCGAAAGCGAAGGGCAATAAAACTGCAACTATAAGCGAGCCGTGGAAAGCGGGGAGAGAGCACCCAATGCAAGTGGGCGGGGGTGGAGCTAAGAAAGATCACGCAAACAACAAACCATTATCTCGAGCGACAAGCAAGCGGAAGAGGGGGGAGCGGCGAACTTTTCATCCTGCAGCGGTCGTGGCCTCGATTTGCGCCGCAGGCGGGTGATCAGCGGGAGCGTGCGGCGGCTCAGACGAGGACTAGTTCAGCGAGCCGCACGACGTGGCCACGAGCGGAGGGGATGGGGATTCGCGCCGCGAGGCAGGCACCTGAGCGGGGGCCTGAGCTTGCGACGCGGGCGGAGAACCGCTGGACGAGGCGCGCGACTCGGGCACGATGCTCGAGGGGTGCTCGACCCGCCCCGACGCGTCAACAAGCCCAGCCGTCCATTCCGGAGGGTTCCGGATTGTGGCGCCTTGCATTCCGGGGAGGGCCAGGGCGGATCGAAGGCCTTCCTCGCGTGTCTTGAACGGTTCAACGTAGGCGTTGATCTCGTTCATCCTTGGATGTCGCAAAAACAGCGGCGGCGGCGGAGGTACGGCAGCAGTGGGGTGCTCATTTTTGAGCTTGGCAACCGATTCAACCGCTTCCAGAGTCTCTTCCATCGTCATGGGGCGCTGCGGGACGCGCATCACCCGCGGTGGAAGAGGCGAATCGGAAGAGCTGTCGCTGCTCGAGGTGTCGTCTTCGTCGTCGTCGTCGTCGGAGAATGATGGGGAGGCGGGGGAAGTCGCAGGTTGTTCGTCGCCCCCGGCATCTTGAACGTACTCCGACGTGGTCCATTCCCAGTCGGGGTGCATGGGGCCGACATCCCCAGATGCAACCTCCCCGAACTTGTCGACCGGAAGAAACTCCGCCTCGTCCTTCTTGACCGCGTTCCCCGCAGCACTCGATCTCTTCCAGTTTGCGGCGGGCACGATGCCTCCGTCTATGACTTGATACTCCCCATCTGCATCCTGCTTCATCTTGTCGCCGCCGAACAGCGCCGCGCGTCTTTTTTTCTTCGCGACTCTAACACCGGTGGTCATGCCGACGGGTGTCTGGGCCACGACGGCGGTGGGCATGAGGGGCTCGTTCGCCGCATCCCTTTTTCGCTTGGGACGGTACGCAATATCGCGATGGGCTTTCGCACCGCAGCACTTGCAAATGCACTGCGCTTCGCTGATTCTCCTCTTCACCAGCCACTCGAAGTGCGGGACAAACTCTGCTGCAGATCGAAATTGTTTGCCGCTGGGGGGGAGGGTGGGAGCATCAAATGATGAGCTCCGACATTTGAGCCAGTTCCATTTACGCCCAAACCCAACTGCACAAATGAAATCCCCCTCCCTTGCATCAATGCCAGACCCTGACCCCCCATCCAAAAAAAAACCCAGCCCCCGCCCCCGCACATCACTCGCACCGACCTGGGATGGCCCCTCAGATACACATCCTTCGCCTTCCCGTTGCTGCGCTGCATCTCGAACAGCGCGTAGCCCGCAGGCAGACTCTCAAGAACGGGGTACTTGGCGATAGCTGAGAGAACATACCCGGGCGGGCAGGTCTGCGGGTATTCGCGGAAGATGGCGGCGAGGATGGGGCCAAGCTTGTTCAGATATGTTTTGGCGGTCGAGGAGCGGGTGCAGGCGACCACACGATCGTTCGATCGGACGTGCTTTGTGATGTCCCCGTCAGAGAGGTGATGCGGCAGGGCGATTCGGTATAAAGCATACGGATCTGCCATTTTGGGGGATAGGAAGCTTGTGAGTGGGGATGGGGGATGGGGGGGTGGAATAGGGTGGGAAACAGGCCTCCTTCACGCGAGGGTGACGAGGCTGCTGTTGCAGGGGAGACTCCTGATTCTTTTTTGGCCGGGGGGGCGCGTTGGGAGGGGGAACTACCGACTACGACTTGCAAATGACGTCAACTGATCCGTCATCGGGTGTTCCGAATTTGGCTCCTCCCACGTTGACACTTCCTTGATTCGACCATGGTCGCCCACTCTTTCATTCGACCATCCATTTTCCTAGGTTCAGCCATGAATGGGGCAGATGTGGCGGTGATTCTCAATAGGTGGAACAGGGTCGGGCAAGAGAGGTGCGATCGGCCGAAGCGGACGCTGGGAAGCAGCTCCAGTCGTTGCCTCCATCGTGAACAATTCATTAATGAATCATTAAATTCATTATGAATTGGTTCGGTCAGTGACTCTGTTCAGCGTTGGGACATGGAGGCCAGAGGACTCTCCGTCAGATCTCTTCGTCTAGTTGAATGGACAATAATATCTGTTTCTACATCCGTGAAAGAAAGTGCACTTCGGAACCTCACGAACACGCCGTTCAACCCCCCCTCACCCTCCGCGCACCTCACAATGTCAGCGATATCCGGCGACGCGGACTCGAATGCCCCATGGGCCTGCGCGGCCCCAACCCCGACGGCCGCCTCCCCTCCCTCTCCCCACCCTTCGCGCCCCCCACCCCGGCATCAGCCTCAAGCAACCGCACATCGGCCATCAGCACCCTCCTCCTGTTCTGCAGCTCGACAACCTGCTCGAGCAGCGCGCCTCCCCTCGACGCCAAATCGGCCTCGAGCTTCTGAGCCTCAGACACCAACGCGCGGATGCCCTTCGCGCCGGACTCCTGCGCTCGCGCCACCTCCTCCTGGATCCTAATACGCTGCGAGTCAAGAGACGAGACCTGGTGTTGGAGCATGGCACGGTGGGAGATGAGCCGGTCGAGCTCAGACTCGACGGCGGCGCGGCGCGCGTCGAGGGCGTCGACGGTGGTTTGGAGCGTCGCGGCGGCGTGGTCGAGATCGGGTGGGTCATCGCGCGGGGATGTCGGCAGGTCCTCCCCTCCGCGACCGCGCGGCCCCGTCGCAGCAATATCCCGAATCTGGTCAGTAATATTCCCCAGCAGGAGCTTGATCTCCGCGACTGAGGACGAGCGGCTCTCCTGCACGGCCTCCTGAAGCGCCTCAACGAGCGCAACGATCCTCTTCGTGTCCTCGGACGTGTTGTTATGCGCGTCCTGCATGAACCCCAAGATGTTGAGCAAGCTGACCATGCGTTCCCCGGAGGCAGCGTCGCCCGCTACGACCTCCCTAACATCAGCCAGTTCGCGGCGCACGGCGTCGAGCAGCGTGCGGAGCTCCGCCACACCGCGGTGCACCGAAGCGGATGACCCGTCGCCGTCCGTGCCCTCCTCATCACTCCCAGAATCAGCAACACCACCGCTCCGCTGCGTCTGCGCGATTTGCAGCACGGTGCGTTGAACGAGCTTGACGACGTCCCCAATACGGGCGAGCGACCCGTCGACGATATCGCTGTGCGTGCGGGCTTCGCGGCTCATGCGTGACAAGCGGGACTCGATGCTTTGGAGCGACTCACGCACGTCGGCCTCGTGGCGGGTCGGGGACGCTGCGCGCGGGGTTGGGGGCTCGTCGTCTGGTTCTGCGGTCGCTGGGCGGGACGGGATCTGGCGGATGTGGGTTTCGAGGGCGGCGAAGCGCGCGGTGTTGGAGTCATGGCCGTGCTGTAGGAGCTTAGAGAGGTGAATGAGCTTGTCGTTGATGGAGACGATCATATTCGTCGTTGGGCGGTCGAAGCGGTCTGTTGATGAGGGTGTCGGGAGCGGGCGCGCGCCGAGGTGCGTCACCCGCGTCGTCAGGTCTTCCAGAAGCCGCCGGAGGGGCTCGATGTCGATGCCCGCGGCTGCAACCGGCTTTGGGGCATCGTCGAGAGCGGCTCGGAGGCCCGAGATGGACTGGATGATGTCGCTGTTCCTGACGTCGATTCGCTGTTCAACGTGCTCAATCAAGGTCTCGATTGCTTGGAAGTTCAGTTTTTGTTCGATCTCCGAGAGGACTTCGCCGTTGGACTTGACGAGGTGCGAGACGGAGTCGAGTGCAGGTCCGATCGAGGCGATGCCGCCGACACGGGTCAGAATGCAATCGACTTTTGCATCGATGGCCGTAAAGGCATCGGTGACCTGCTTCCGCCCAGTCTCCCCTCTCTCGCTGAACGCCAGGCTTTCACCCACTCGCGCTCGGATCTCCGCAACGGCCTCGCGAATGTTCTTAAGCTCGCATAGCGGGGACTGCCCGTCCGAGGCCGCGATCCTCTCCTGAACCGCCGTCAGCTTCTCAACCAGCGCAACATGCCCATCCCCAACAGCGCCCTCCAGCCTCCCTATCGCGTCCCGCACGGCCCGAAACTCCCCCTCAGTCTTTCCACCGCGCCCCAAAGCCCTCTGGCTCGCCTCAGCAACCATACCCACAAGCGCGCGCACCTCCCCCGCAACCTCCTCCCCATCCGCAACTATCCTTCGCACCTCCTGACAAAGCGCATCGACCATTAACGGTACGTCCCTCGCATCTCTCACCGCAACCTCGACGCGGTCCATGGCGTCACGGAGCGCGTCGGGCGCGCGCGGGTGCCGCATCAGCTCGTTGACCATCTTCGCGATGTGGCTCGTGCGCATCTCCATCGACTCTGTGAGGTCGACCAGGGCGGTTTCGAGCTCGGCCGTTGGGGAGCCGTCGGCGTCGTCGTCGGCGCGTGAGCGCGAGACCAGCGCGCCGAGGTCGGACAGTTTCGCGTCGAGCGTTTCCGCGACGAGTTCAACGAGACCACGGCGTCCGGCCCCGTCCGCATCCGGCCCCGAAACGTCCCCGACCACCTGCCGGAGCGCCGTCACAGCTTCATTGATCGCATCTACGCCCTCGCCCAAAACCACCGCAGCGCCCGCAACCCACTCGGGCGCATCTGGCTCCCCAGGGCCTTCAAGGACCTTCAGAACCATCTCCTTGACGTCCTGGATCTCCCTCTGCAGGAGCGCGGCGATCGCCGCTCCGCCCTCGTCACGTTTGCCGCCCGCACCCCGCGCAGCCTCGGCCTCGACGAATCGCCGCCTCAACGCCGCAAGCTCAGCCTCTGCACCTTCGGCTTTGACGCGGTCGCGGTCTGCGCGACGGGCCGTCTCGATATCTTGCAGGTCGCGGCGGCGGAGCGCGTCGCGGAGGTCTGCGATCTCGCGCTCGAGGTCGCGGGCGCGGCGCGCGGAGGAGGAGGAGGAGGAGGAGACGCGCGTCGGGGTGCGGGCGCCGCCTGCATCATCTTTGTATTCGTTTTCATCGTCCTCCTCCCTCTCATCGTCCTCCTCGTCGTCGTAATCGTCTTCGTCCCCGCGGGGCCCGTGCGATGAGGCAGGCACCCCGAGCGATCCAGTCCCGCCGCCAACACGGTCAACCGCATCGATCCACTGCGTGCGGTCCGCTCGCGAGTCGGTCGCGAGCCGCACTTCAGCACCCGATGAGGAGGCGGGGTAGACCGAGGACGACTGGAAGGCGGTAGTATGCGCTGGCGTCGTTGATAGCGTGAACTCGTGCCGGCCGGGTGTGTGGTCGGATGAAGGACACGAGGCACGGATGCTCTGCGCCAACTCAATAGTTCGGAACGGGGTCTGATCCTGGTTTTATATGTGCAGAAGAAAGGGGTGAATCACCCTCCATTTCGAGTATCCCCACGAGTGAAAAACGCACCAAACAACGAACCATACCTCTTCATCATCATACAAGTGCATAACGCCCCCATCTCTATCTCTCCACCCAACCACAGCATAGCACTTCCGCCACTGCAGCGAAGAATACACCCATATCCACCCCTCTCTCGCAACCTAAAGATAATAAAGCCAGGAGGGGGGGTCCACATTAGCTTTCACAAAATCAAAAAAAA
>KZ994152.1:0-15475 GCA_003614705.1 Blyttiomyces helicus | reverse complement strand
GGGGGATATGTCGGCGGCCTTGTAACATGCCAGGCCCTCCGAGATGCAGCGCGCGAGGACACCGCTGCGGTAGGTTCTATCGGCGAGGATCTCCTGAAGGGACGCTCCGGCGAGGGCGGCGATGGCCTGAACGGGAGGGCGGTGGGCGATGTGGGATTCAAGAAAAGCAGTCATCAATTAGATCGCCCGTCGGCAATTTCAAATCGACCCTCCGAAGCGCCTTCGTCTCGAAAATAAATTCGTCGGATGCGACATCAGCCCCTCCGCCAAAAAAAAATCGACCCATCCTCAGCGTAACCAGCGACTTACTCACATTAACCAAAGTGAGCAGATGCTTCCCATATAGCAACCCCGTCATGTTACCCGAAAGCTGGGTGTTCATTCCCGCCTCGATGAGGATCTGCGCAAGAGTTGACGCCTCCTCGCAGTCCTCGAGGAAGACGGGGCCAACGGATGCCTGGTGGAAGTGGGCATTCGGCAGGTGCGCGACGTTGAAGGGCAGCATGCCGGCAATAACGGTCGTGTTCGGGAGGATGCGGCGCAGGGTTTCGGTGTTGTCGACGCCGTTCTGGAGGCTCACAATCTGGATGCGAAGGACGGAGGTGAGCGGTTTTGAGGTAAAAGTTGCAGGGCTCGCCAGCCGACGCGTCTACTCTCCCGTGTCAACTGCCACGTCCCGGCCGCCCCCCTCTCTCTTTCGCTGTCCACTGCAAACGCACCACAACTTTCCCGTCCATGTGCTTGAGCGACTCGGCGAGACGCTCCGTTGCGCAGGCTTTGACGGAGACGATAAGGAAGTCGAGGGAGACGTCTTCCGCAGCGAGCTCTGCGACATCAGTGAGCAGCTGACATTCTTCAGCGGGGACCTCGAACCTGCGGTCTTTGCGGTCTGAGACAAGGATGCGCTCTGCGGCGGTGACCTCGTCGCGGAGGCTGTCTGAGACCACGTAGGCGACCTGGCAACCTGACAGGTGGAGGAAGGAGCCTATGTAGAGGGCGCGCGCGGCTCCGACGATTCCGATGCGCGCCATTTTCGCGAAGGATTGTTTTCGGGGGGCAAGAGAAGAAAAAGCGGGACGTCACCGAACGGAAACGTTTTCAGGTTGCGAGCGGCACCAGTGGCGCACAAATTTTCCTTCCCGGAGCGGGTTGACCGCAAGCGTCCAAAGTCGGACTCGTCGGAGCAACAATTGTTGGTCCTCGCCGACAACTCCCACATCGACATGACCCGCCTGCGAAGGCTCCCCTCGCCCTCATCCCCGCTGTTCAACAGGCTTTCTGACCTGACGCCCCAGAACCCGATAGCCGACGAGGTGATGTCTCACACGATACGCGGAAACCGCCGTTTCTCTCTTCCCCGCTCCTTACATCCCCCAACGCACCATGGTCGCGAACACTCATCCATCAGAGGATGGCGGACGTCACAACTTGGCATTGAACCTCTTTACAAACGCGACCGCTGGGTCGCAATACCCTCGCTCGACCAGCTCCCGCAGCTTCCCCACTGCATACCCCTCCAGCTCGCCCGCACTGTCCGCCGTCAACTCCCGCAGCCCCGAGTGGAAACGGTACACGCTCTGGAGAGACAGCTTGAGCGCGGGCGGCGCCGAGGCGCTCCCCACCGCGAACACGAGGATCGGGTCGTAGTTAACATCCCACTCCCCAATGGAGTACTGCGCGAGTGTGAATTCGCTGCCTTCGCGTGCGAGGACGAGGGGGAGGGAGAAGCCGGCGCTCTCTGGGGCGGTTGGGGAAGGGGGAAGGGGGCAGAGGGTTCAGGTGTTCAGAAAGCGTAGCCGCTTGTGAGGTGGGACCGGTGCAGGAAGAAGGGGTCAGTGCACACCTCGAGGGGATATCTCCACCGTCCACAGCTTTCCGCTGTGACCTGCGTCGGTGAACTCTTGAACGAGACCATGGGCTGTAAGAATCCTGGTGACCAAAGCCTCCATCCCTTTGCTGCTGTCGAAGGTTCAACCCGGATGATGCGAAACGGAAGGCGGAGGAGATCGTCGAGGCAAATTTGACTCAGCATCGACAATCGAAATCACAAATGCCTCGACGTCGCCAGCATCTCATTTGCCTTAGCAACCAACATTCGAGATCAGATATCGCCCGAAATGCCCCCAAAGAAGACGAACTCAAAGTACGGCTTTTCCCAAATCCCTGCTTTCCTTCTTGGTCCTTCAGCACGAGCCGGCGTCCGGAACCGCAGTTTGACCTCTCGCATTTCTGCACTCCTCCCATTTCTGCCAGGGTTGAGGCTGCCAACGCCAAGAAGGCCGCCGTGGAGGCCGAGAAAAAAGGAAAGGCTACCGCTGCCAGAGAAGCGCAAGAAGGTTTGCTGTTTGCATATTTTCTCCCTATGGGGCAGTCGGAAAGCATGGCGGTGTTGGTGGGGCAGGGGTCTTCCTGCTGTTGGGGGTCAGCGAGGGGTCAAAGCTGTTTAGTCGTGTGTCTTAGCTCACCTTTTCTTGCATGTTTCAACAAATAGCGGCAACTTGGTCGGTGGGCGGGAAGGACAGCAAGAAGAAGGAGGAGGAGGAGCGGAAAAAGGTTCGGTTAGAGGTGCCAGCGGGCAGGGAAATTGGGCCGGAGGGTAGGGAGGCGTGACGTGAAGATTTGAATGGGGTGTGGTGCCGTGAGCTTGGCGTGATCGGGAGGTATCTAACATGAAGTAATGCCTATCCCTCCTCGATGCAGCAAGAGGCAGCTGCGAAGAAGGCTGAAAGGTAAATGCGCATAGGCGACTTATTCCTTAGTCTTGACCGTTCGGTACAGTTGCACGCTCACTTACATCTGCACCTAAAATTGCCCGTCTGTCCTACAGAGAAGCTCTCCTTGCCGCCGAAGAAAAGGAGTTGGCATCGATGAAGCCTACCGCGGTGGCGGGCAAGGGCGCAAAGAAGGCTGCTCAGCGGTCCGAGAAGGTGGAGCAGTTCCAACGCGACGCCGGGAGCGCACTCATGGAGTTCTCGGCCTCTGGCATCGACGCTGCGCTCGATATGATGGACATTGTCGACAAGGGGACCACCGCCCAGGCGTCTGACAAGATCGAGCGACACCCGGAAAAGAGGCAGAAGAGCGCTTGGGCCGCCTTTGAGGTAAGTTCGAGCGAGGGCGTCGGTAGTGATTAGGTAGAAGGGTACCGAATATGAAGCAGGCGGCCTATCTCGCGTCTGGAGCGCTTCAATCCTTCTGACCAAATCCATTCGTGCCAGGAACGGGAAATGGCCATTGCGAAGGCGGAGAGCCCTGGTCTCCGTCTTTCTCAGTATAAGGCGCTTTTGCAGAAGAAATGGAAGAAGAGTCCCGAGAACCCCATGGTAAGATTGCATGATTCCCGTGTCCCTCTGACACTTTCGATTCTCAGGGCGAGAAACGCCATTTACACTTTCTCTTCGTCTCTGCCCTTGCCCTATCCAGAACCAGGAGCAGGTTGCGTACAACACCAGCCGATCGGAGGAGCGGGAGATGATCCAGGAAAAGAGGGAGGAGCGCGAGGATACCTTCCGCGTGAAATAGAGGATGTGAACGAACGCCCCGTCCCCGAGTGCTCGGGTAACGAGTGTTTCGACCTACTTGCTGGCCTCCCCTCGAGCCTTGTGAACATAAGCGTGAAATAGAAGCAAGACCACACCCATTTAGTCTGTGTGCCCCCCGTTTCTGTCGTTATTTTTTCTCTAGTCGTCCGGGGCTGGTGAGCGCACCTCCTTGGACCCCTCCAAACCCCACCCCCTCCCCTCCCTCCGGGCCTCTCCTTGGCCTTTTTTCCGTCTTCGACTCGCTGAGTGGCCGTAAGCCGAATGCCGTTTTTGATTGGAGTTTTTCCGCAAGTGTCCGGAGAAACTTTCGGACTTAATAGACACCTTGGCCACGCTGCCGCACCTTATTCCGTTCCGAGATCACACCCGGTCGGAAACCTCCAACCCACCGCAAAAATGTCCGTCGTCCGCCGCATCAACCTTGCCTCAATCTACGAGCCCGCGCTCGAGTCCGGTCTCCTCCCGGACGCGGTACTCCGCACCGGCATCCGCTACCTCCTCTCTCGCCGTGTCGCCCAATGCCAGGCCGCCGGCGGCGGAGCTTACGTCTCCAACTACGTCAAAACCCTCCGCCACAGAGAGACGATCGCCGAGTGCACGAAGGAGGCGAACGAGCAGCATTATGAGGTCCGAATAGGGAGAGATGCTGAACGTAGTTTGGGATTTTTGGTCGAATACAACCGCTTATCCCTTCCACTTTTGCTCCTCCTCGTATTCCCCGACACCAGGTGCCCACCGAGTTCTTTCAGCTTTGCTTGGGGAAGAGGATGAAGTACAGCTCTTGCCTGTACGAGAACGGTATGTGACTTTTTTTTTCGCGCCGCCCGCGGGCCCTTGGTGTTCGTTTCATCTGACGCGCTGGTTGATCGATTCGAATAGGCGCGAAAACCCTGGAAGAAGCGGAGGACGCCATGCTTGACCTTTACGTGCAGCGGGCGGAGATCGAGGACGGCATGTCGATTCTCGACCTGGGATGCGGATGGGGCTCGCTGAGCTTGTATCTTGCCGAGGTGCGTAGTGGAGGACGAGGAGGAAGGGAGTATGGGACGGTAGGAGGAGGAGACGAGAGGAGGATCGCGTAGATGTCTTATCATGCACTTAAGGATGGATATTGGCGTATGTTTTTGCGCCTTCAGCTACCCTGACTAACCTTCCGCATCGGTCCTCTCCAGCGTTTCCCGAATTCAAAAATCACTGGTCTGTCTAACTCGCATGGTCAGCGCGAACACATCCTGCGAACAGCTAAAGAACGCGGCTTCAGCAACGTCGAGGTCCTCACCGGAGACATCAACGAGTTCAAGATGGAGCGAACGTAAGTGTGTGGTAATTGCGGGGTGTGGGGAGCGTCGGGCCGCCTCGCGCGTTTCCCCCCCCCCCCCCCCTCCCCCCTTTTTTTGCTTTTCATCGGACTTACGTCGAAGCGATCGCCCACAATCCACAGCTTTGACCGCATCATTTCCATCGAGATGCTCGAGCACATGAAGAACTACGCAAGCCTGCTCTCGAAGGTCTCGAAGTGGCTTGTTCCCTCCACCGGTCGCCTGTTCGTTCACGTGTTTGCGCACAAGAACGTCCCATACGACTTCAAGTAAGGTTTCTAGCCGGTTATGGCCGTGCGGGGAGAGCTGAGAGATGAGATGGACGGAAATCCCAACCATGTAGTGCACCGAGTGTTGACTCTATTTGCTGATTCGCACCTGTCCTCTCACTTACAGGACGGAAGACGACAACTCGTGGATGGCGAAATACTTCTTTACCGGAGGAACCATGCCTAGCGAGGAGTTGCTGCTTTGGTTCCAGGATGACCTGGTCGTCAAGGACCGATGGACCGTGAACGGGAAGAACTACGGTACGTCGACATCCTGCCCAATGATCAATCTCATGCATTTCCAGCCAACTGACCACCTCTAATCTCCCCCACTTTGCAGGCCAAACCAGCGAGGAATGGCTCAAACGCATGGACGCCAACAAGGCGCAGATCATGCCCATCTTCACGAAAGCCTACGGTGGCGCCCGCGAGGCAAACATCTGGTTCCAGCGGTGGCGCGTCTTTTACCTCTCCGTCGCCGAATTGTTCAACTACAACGATGGGCAGGAATGGGTTGTCTCGCATATGTTGTTCAGCCGGCGATGATCGTCCGTGGGTTGAGGAGGGGTGGGTGGGGCACTGGACACAGACGGGTTGTATTTGGCACTATGGCCTCGCATGCCTTGTATAGGTGTAATAACTATCATCGTTGGACCGATTATGTTTGCAGTGTAGAGTATGAATATGTGCGTTTTGCCATATCTTTGTCAGGAGTTGGCTGTGTCCCGCACAGAAAATGGAAGAACCCGGAATCAGCTGGACCAAAAGAAACCAGGAAGAAGCCCGAGCAGGTCTTGAAAAGTCGGAGGGTGGTTCAAAAATAAAAAGATGAAAACCAGGTGGTGCGCAAAAGGAAATTCGATGCTGAACTGTGGCGGGGCCCAACCGGGAATTGAACCCGGGACCTCCTGCACCCGAAGCAGGAATCATGCGACTAGACCATTGGGCCAACAATATCATCTTCAAGTTTCTTAAATTTTGTTGAACATTTCTGGTCTTCACCATTTTCCTCTTTCCTGGCCAGTGCCCACCACCTGATATTTCACATCAAGTCAACATGCCAGGCGGGTTGATCTTGGGCTCAGGAACACTGGCACTTCAGTTTGTCGCCACCGCTTGTGGGGCGCGAAAGAACGACAAACAGCCACTAAAAAGCACAAAAACTCAAACCAATCACCAGGCAGCAAGATGAGCCGCGATCTGCCAATGTCACTCTGTGTGTTATATATTTGACCAAGCGATCGAGGGTTGCGGGAGCCCCCCATGGAGTGAGAGGACGACCGCAAAAGAAATGGAATGATATCATGAAACCGGGCCAGCCATCCGGCGCTAAGTGGGATTACGAGTCGACACCCCGGTCATTACCGGTGTGCGCGTCCTACGCCATGCTGCGCCGCATTTCCTACCTCCACCAAAAATGAGATCTTCGAATGCGGGCTTATGGGTGTTTTGGTGAAATTGAGGGAAGAATATTTGGCATTAGACGTTTGTTTGACTCACCAGCATTATTGACTTTCCAGCCCTTTCGTCACCCTTTCGCGACTTTGTTCAACCCGCCTTTTCCGCTTGACTGGGGGGACCCACTGCTGGAGTTTGGCAAACTTGACCTTCCTCCCGGCGAAGGTCGGGCAGGGCCGAGAGCGTCCTTGGTGGTTGTCCTGCGCATCGGCGGTGCCAGCGAGCAGGTGACTGCCGGCCTGTGCTCTGAACAATGTGCTGGGCGCTTTTGATGAACTGCATCAAGGAGCATCCCGCGAGAGTGCAGGACCAACCCCTTTCTCGTGTGGTAAGTCCGCGTGCCGTGCCTAAATAGCTGCTGTTTCGTCTCAATCGTGAGCTGTCCTGGGTCACACCGAGAGCCGAAAAGAAGAGAAACTTACTGTTTCGTCTCAATCGTGAGCTGTCCTGGGTCACATCGAGAGCCGAAAGGAAGGAAACAAAAGGTACTCCTAATTGAGACGTCGTCCAATGCAAGGAAGGAAACAAAAGGTACTCGTATTTGAGACGTCGTCCAATGCCTTCTTCGTGGATTGAACACGAGACCTTTAGATCTTCAGTCTAACGCTCTCCCAACTGAGCTAAGAAGGCTTCCATACATAGCTTGCGTTAGTTTTTTGTAATTAATCTATTGAGAGCACTATTGTTTCGTCAGTGAGCCGAGTCATTGGTGTGATGTTTTGAGTCACTCCTTCCTCCGACTCTCCGTTCCCTATGGTTGAACAAGCTATGTTTTCCTAATGACAACGACTGGCAGCTACCGGACCATGAATGCTGCCTCAGATTGCAATAATGGTAAACCCGCAATTGGACCGCTTGGAAGGTTTCTTGTTTGAGCGTGAATGAAAAGAAAAAAAATGTGAGCCGTCTGCCGTCGTGCGCAGACCCCTTGATTTTTGCCTCTCGGAATCTAAAAAGGCACCGCACAATTAGGGTATCGAAGGCTCTTTGCATTTTAGGATCAGGGAGAAGATAGAAGCGAGTGAGCCTGACGATCAGCCATAATTGACGAGAGCAAACATCGCTCATGCAGTTTAATTGCCGGCTATCTGGATTCTTTTGATGTTCGAGGCATGGTTTGGTTGCCGTGGCAAATCACACCTGGTTTCTTGTTGTCGGACGGTTCTTGACACTCCTCAGTCGATATCCTTCTTGTTGCGTGCAGCACATCACTTTCTCCGACGTCATTCGATTTTGCCCGATGGGAGACGGCCAAGCTAAATAGAGTAAGAGGGGCGAGCAAAGAATCTTTCAGGTGCAGCCCGATAATTGGGGTCTCGTTCGGTTCGGCGTTGGTCCTGACCGATGTCTCCCCCACCGCTCTTCTTCACTCGCCTTATCCTGCGCAACTTCCGTACCTGCATAACACCCATTAGTCTTCCGAAAATTAGGAAAAGCGAGAGCCTTGTGATGGACCCACCCACGAACAAATCAAGTATGGTTGTTAAAAAAACATAGTCAAATACACGTACGATACAAATCATCAGCACCCGGAGGGAGGGGCGAGGTATATAAGAAAAGAAGCAAAGCACAGCACCCCCACCTGCACCGGCAGCATCACGCATATCCCAGCAACCTCCTCGTCTCCTTTGTCATGCTATCCAACACCGGCTTCTCCCACAGATCGATCGCAGTGGACGCGACGGCATCGACGTCCACGAAGCGGCCGATATTGGCGATTACAGAGAGGAAATCAGCGGCGGTGCGTGCGCCTTCGAGCTTACGGCGCGAGGCGAGGAGGAGACTGAGGCCGAGGTAGGTGAGGATTAAAGGTGCGCCGCCAATTAGGATATCCCAGATACTAGAAGGGGGGAGGGGGGTTAGATGAGGCGATGGTCTGGGTGATGATTGGAGCGGGTGGTAGTGGATATGGGCATTACCCTTCGAGAGAGTGGGACGGGAGGACGTTGGCGAAGCAGGTGCGGAACCAGCTACCGCAGGCGACGTCGAGGTCTACGCGCAGTGTTTGCACGTGTGCGGCGAGGGTTGGGCTGTGTGCTTTCAGGAGGGTTTTGAGGGAGGCGGTTTCGATGTGGATTCGAATCTAAGAGCGAGAGAACGTGGGAGAGGTTCAGCTCGCTTGTAGTCGCAACGCCATCCCTTCAAAAGAGCCTATTCTGACGTCACGAAACTCAACCCCAACCGAACCTATCCCACCCGGGATGCGCCCACCCGACTCGACCGTAATCCAGGCCCACCTGTTCCCTCCCCCGCGAAACAACTTCAACTCCGGGATTGTAAGTCCGCACGAAGAACTCAAAAATCCAATAGGCGTCGACCTCGCTCGTATCGCAGATTTCGAGCAGTACCTGCGCGACAGGAAGCATGTTTTCGAGTGCTTCGGACATGTGCGCCTGTGGTGACAAGTCAAGGGGATGATTATTTTAATGGATCCAAGGCGCGTTCACATTGTGCGAAGGTGGACCTCGATTCGACGTACCGGATCGGCCCATCCGGCGTCGAGGTGGATCGCAAGCATTTGGCACATGGTATTGGCTGTTAGGTCTGCGGTGGAAGGGCTGCAAGGAGGATAGAAAAGCGAGAGTGTGAGCAATGGGTTATGATTTTGCGGTGAAAAAAATGTACCGCTTCTGTGATAGAGCCGGCCTCACCCCCGCGTCCGGTGCACAACTAGCGCGGCGGCTTTGAGGGCTTCAAACTGCGCGACTCGCTGCTCATCCACGAAGGTCCATGTTTCTTTTTCGAGCGGTACTACGCCTGAGGGTGAGGGATGGCGGACTCAGTCGGGGGTTCTCGGTTTCTCGATATAGGCTAGCAAGTGTTTTCGTCTGCTCACGCACGTACCCAGCAGAAGCTTCCACACAATCTGACGATAGAAATGTGGGATGCGCACCCATAGGCAGAGCTTGTTGAGGCGTTCGAGGTCTGTGGGAGGAGGGGGGGTGAGGACGCCACGGGACAGGTCGCAAGAGGTTGGCAAAACCAACACGTGACGACTTTGTACGCACCCAGCACGTCGCCTTGGAGGGCGTTCTCGAGAGACGGCTTGACCTCTACAACCTGTACGCCGAGAGAGGAGTAGTAAGCCTTGCGGAAGTTTTTTGTCATTAGCAGCGCGGCAGTGGTGGCGGTGAGGGTGTCTGGATAGAGGGGAACGGGCGGAAAATGGGGAGAGGTTGGAGCATTCGTAGAGGAGGGCTTGCGGGCTTGCGGGCTTGCGGGCGGGTGATTAGAAGGGGAGCAAGGTCCAGTTGAGACAACGCATGTCGTGTTGAAGGATGACGACGATTGTCCGGGATCTTGGGTTGACGCGGGTCTCAATCATCGAGCACTCCCCGGGCCTTCACTTTCACGTCGGACGCGTTCGGTGTTCGTTTGTCCATCTTCGACCGACAAGCCCGACATTGCAACAACCTCCTGACGCCCTGTCCCCGCTCGCCTCGAACTCACCTCCACCTCCCTGCGTCCTCAACAATCCTGCCCCTCCGTTCGCTCGGCTGCGTCGACCCCTGAATGTTCGCCCAGGCCGGAAAGGTGCGTGTTGGACAAAGCGTGACAAACCAACCAAAAAAAGAAGGAAGTCGCATATCGGAGGGCGAGGAAGAATCTCCAGTCGAGAGCTCGGATAAGGCGTACTCACTCCAACCTATTCCCTACAACATAACAGGGCAGCCGTTCGCGAACGGGACCGCACCCTCCTCACACTTTTCAGGATGAAAACCTGCCTTCTTCGCGACCTGGCACCAAAGCCCATTTGGTGGCGAAGCCCTCGTCCTTGCAGGCGAGAAGGGCGGGCGCCCTCGCAGTCGTGAAGGAAAACCTCCCGTCGCGGGGCAATGCCACAGAAGTCGCGAACGGGAAACGGTTGGCAGCGTCAGATCTAAAGGTACGTGCAACACAGAAAAACCGACGTTGGCGGGCACAGTGCGCTTCCATTGGGCTCACTATTTTTCTTTTCGTTTCTTTGCACGCACTCGAAAGATGGAACCCGCATCGAAGCGCCTGCGGTCCGAACCTTTGAAGCCGATGGCACCGGCTCCGCCGCGCAATATCGTCGCAGACGCGAAGCGCGTTGTGAAGGAGAGGGAGCGGGCGGCGGCTAAGATGGCCAATCGCCCGTCGGCGCGCATTGCGGCGGCACGACCCGTTGCTGCCGTCCCGGTCCCCCAGCCCGCGCCGGTGAAAACCGCGACCGCGACGCGGCCTTCGCTTTCATCTAGACCGTCGCTCCCCTCGACGCGGAATTCGCTGCCGACGCTTTCCGCGAAGAAGCCCGCCGTTGCAGCTCCTTCCTCGACGAAGCGGACTTCGCTTCCGTCGCTGCAGCCGTCGGTTTCCGCGACGAAGCCCGCCGTCGCAGCCCGGGCCTCGCGCGTCCCACCCACCCGCGTAGGCCCTAGCACCCACTTGGCAGAAATGGAAATCGACCGCCCGGCCCCGCACGCCTCGGCCCCCTCCGCGTTGTCCCGCCGCCCGCTCTCCACGCGTAAGGACCGAAATGTCCCTCCTCGTTCCGTGCGCGATGCGCCCATTTCAACGCCCTCCTCCGTCGCGGTGGTCCGTCACACGCGCCCGGCGCAGGTTACCGTTAACGTGCCGATCCCATCCCCGCTCTCGGGGCGCATCTCGTCACCGCGCGTTGTACCTCCGCCGCCTGTCGTCGCTGCACCGCGCTCTCCGCAGAAGATTCGGCTTCCGTTTTTTAAGGAGGACCCCATTATGGTTAATGAGTATGCGGAGGAGATATATCAGCACATTCGGGAGATGGAGGTATGCACCATTGTGAAGTGGCGTTTGATGAGTGAAAGCGGACAGATGTGCGAAGGCAAGATTAACCCGTTTCGTCTCCCAATTTCAGCTTCGCCTCCTCCCTGACCCCAACTACATGTCGATCCAACCTAATCTCACGTGGGCCATGCGCACCACGCTATTAAACTGGCTTGTTCAAGTCCACGCCCAGTTCCGCCTCCTCCCCGAAACCCTCCACCTGACCGCAAACATCATCGACCGCTTCCTCTCTCTCAAGCCCGTCTCCCTCGAAAAGCTGCAGCTCGCAGGCATCGCCTCCCTCTTCATCGCCTGCAAGTTCGAGGAGATCGTCGTCCCGGGTGTCGACCACCTGGTCTACATGGTCGCCGGGTCGTCCTCGCCCGCGGACATCCTCGCAGCCGAGCGCTTTGTCCTGGGAATCCTAAAGTACGATCTGGGAGCCCCCTCGCCACATCAGTTCATGCGCAGGATCGCGAAAGCAGATGGGTTCGATGTTAGGCCGAGGGTGCTCGCTAAGTATTTGATGGAAGTTATGCTGTTGGATGAGAGGTTTTTGCCCTGGCCGGCGTCGAAGGTTGCTGCCGTTGCAACGTTTGTCGCGCGCAAGGCTATCAGCCAAGCGGATTGGGTGAGTTCTTTTGATTGGGTCTTTACAAGGACGGTTGGGAACCTTCTAGGAAGTTATATCGAAACTGAAAAAACACACCCTGTTCGCCTCCGCCTTTTAAATGCTCCCCCTAACCGCAGACCCCAGCCCACGTCGAGCTCTCAGGCTACATGGAAGCCGAAATCCTCCCCGGCGCATACATGCTTATCGACAGCGTCGCGACCCGTGCACCCGGGACGTTCGTGTACGAGAAATACTGCCAGGCAAAGTTCATGTACGCGGCCTGGTACATGGGCGAGTATATCAAGCGCGGAGGAGGGTGATTTTTAAGCTGGATGGAGGGAGTTTTTGGCGGGCACGCACCTGGAGAGAGGACGCACGCCCTGCGAGATGGATGATGGGTCGTGGGAAGGGCGAAGGTTTTGGATTGGCCCGCTCGCGGAAGGAAGGTGTCCCAATGTTTTTCCTGTACACATAGTAGTTTTGGTTTCTTGTTCACGTGTGCGGTCCTTGCGTCGATGGTTACCGTCTTGCGTCGCGGCGCTTGTCGCCTCCGTCAATCGAGACGAGCCTTCAAAGTTTTAGCTCCTGATTGGAGCGGGTCGGTCGGCATGGTGCTTTAAGCTCACTTTCTGTTTCGCTCGATGGCCATTTTCGTCTAAATACAAGACTCATTCCTTCGGAGTAAGCTGGTAGGAAACAGTTTTTTTTTCCCTGGGGGCCCGCACCCCATACATGTACAGTAAATAAGATGGCTGAAATGAACTTCTTTGGCCACTTTTGGGTTCCATTATCCTCGGTCTTCTGCCTTTCGCGGATGCCTGGATATTGGGTCGCGGCGCAAGCGAGCGAATGAGCGAAGCGAATTGCGTCGCTCCTTGGTAGGAATGCTAGGGATGAGATCTCCGTGCCTCTACTATGTTTGTTCCACAGTTAACAAGAGGAACAAATCAATCAATTGTTCAATCGACAGTTTAGGGTTAGGGTTAAAAGAGTTCTGTGGGATGGTACTGGCACGCGTCATCTTAGACATTTGATTTGGTGGCCTAATGTCCCAACAATGACCCAACAGCATGGCAAGGTCGGAACAAATTGATTCTTAAAACAAGGAAGGGATAGCAAAGAAAAAGGGGAGAGAGGAAGAAAAGAAAAAAAAGGTTACATGGAGTGTTCGTATCTAAAGCCTCACACTGGAAAGGGGATCGACCACACTATCGATAAGAGACGGATCCGCATCAGGGTCATCTTCACCACCATCATCTTCATCGCCACTGGAATCTCCCGTTTCGGACAAGTCGACCAAGGAGTTCCGAGGCGTCGAACGAAATGCGCGGGATACCAGTCCAACTACGTGGTTGAAAACCAGCTCGCATCCCTTCTTGTCGAACCCCGGCTTGAGACGCCCCTTCATCTCATCAGTCTTCCGCACCCGAACCGATGTGCCAGCTCCCTCCGGGCGCACATATCCGAAAACCCATCGCTCGCCGTCGCTATAGGCCCAGTAGGTGCGATATGCACCCCTGCCGCGCGCCGCGTTTCTGCGATAGCACAGAATGCTAGCAGCTTGCGCGATGACCTGGCCGAGCGCCGCTTCAAACGTGGTTCGGCGCTTCGCTTCGATAACTAGGAGCGCGGCGTCGGAATGTGTGCGCTTTGCTGTGGAGCGCGCGTTACCAGAGTGGCCGACCAGGAAATCGACGGGGCCCTTGTACTGCACAGTTTCGGAGATGCCGTCGTAGTCGACTTTCTTAATGACGTCGATGTTGATTTCTTCCGCGATGGTAAGGAATTTGGCTTCGGGATCGACCGTATGCAAAGCATAGGAAAGGTAGAGGGAGATGATCGTTCGGCGGGCAGATTCGGATTGCATGGAGTTGCACGCAGCGATGATGGAGATGCTATCGCTGAGGCCAGGTGGAAGAGGGTAGGGGGTAGCCGGGTTGTGCATGGACCATAGATCGCTGTCTTCTACGATCGAGAAGTCGTCGATGACCTGATCGAGCGTGGAAGTCGAGAAAGCCTGACGCCGGTGAATGGCGGCGGATGTTTCATCTGCTTTGATGTCGTAACGCTGGCTAGCATTGAATTTGAAGTTCGAGAGGTTGTTGATATTGAAAGTAATCATAACGAGCTCACCGTCATCTTGCCAAACGTACATCCTGGTCAAGTTGAGAGCAGAGAGGACGTAGCGATCGAGCCTTCCATCTTCCAGCGCAACAGAAAAGCGCTTGAACGGGGCAGAGCGCTTCCTCGCTGCCATCGTGAAGAAGAAGAGGGCGACCGTCTAAATGAAGCGAAATATCAGACAACGGGGTGACAGACAGAAGGACTTATGTTGCGATCGAGCACTTTCCGCTCCACCTCGCAGGGAACACTTACCGCGTTATCCACCGTTTTATCCACCGTTTTGACCATGTTGTCGTGATTGACGTGGAGGTAGGTGTCGGAACACTTTGACGGGCTTCCTGAAAGAGGGATAAGCGGAGTAAGGTAACAGTGTTATGCCCCGGATCCGCCACGACCCGTCATTCTCCGGCCCGTTTTTCAGGAAAATATGGGCCGGGACCCGGGAGTGAGAAGAGATTGAATGTGCAAAACCAACACGAAATAAATTGAGTGTTGAAAGGATTCGAGAAATAATTCATTAATTGAAGATGTTGATTGTTGATTGCTGATTGTTTTGTTGATTGTTGCTTGTTGATTGTTGCTTGTTGCTTGTTGCTTGTTGCTTGTTGATTGTTGATTGTTGATTATTTGCTAATCTGATTTATCGAACGACCCCGCTAAATGAGATTCTGAATGGTGAGTAATGAAGAGGTTGATTGTCGATCATTGAAACAAGGATGCAAAACGCAATGATCACTCATTCAAACAAGGATTCAAAACGGGCCCGAACGAAGTTGGGAGATGGGACCGGGGGTTGGCAGGTGAAACATCGTTGCAAACGAAAAACCAAAAGATAATTCATAGATCTTCGATTAACATACGAAAAACGAAAAGATCATTCAAAGAAGGATGCAAACGAAAAAGAAAATATCATTCAAACATTATCGATAAAACGAAAAAAAGGAAAGATCATTCATTCATCGTTGCAAACGAAAAACAAAAAGATCTTTCAAACAAGGATGCAAACGAAAAGATTATTCATTCACCGATGGAAACGAAAAACGAAAAGATCAAATATTCAAACATCGAGGAAAAAGATCCCAATAAGAGATTCACGGAGGAGTTCAAGAAGATTCAGACGAAATGGAGCGTCGATATGCGTTGAGAACAGAATTGACAGTGAAGAAGGAAAAGTCGTTTCAAGAAGGCCAAAGACGTTTGAAATCTTCAATCATGGTACGGAGAACAATTTGACGATGGCCATTGCATCATGATGAATAGTGATTTTCTGTCTCGTCCCTTGGCAAGACTTTGGATCGTGATGTTTGAGGTCAATGTCAACGATACCACCGTCGGCAGAGATTTTCAAGCATTTTTGAGGGTCGAAGGCATGTTCTAGAGCAC
>KZ994151.1:0-15484 GCA_003614705.1 Blyttiomyces helicus | reverse complement strand
TGCTAGACTCGAGTGCCGTGTTGAGACAAAACGATGACTCGGGAAACGGGGCAATCGTGGGGGTTGCGGATAGGATTGTTGCAGTGGTGCTTTGTTGTTGTTGGTCTGCTGCAACGGACGTGGTTGTTGGTTGCGACAAGGTGTCAACAGTCGTTATTTGATCCCCGGTTCCTGCTGTTGCCGTATTTGTCTGACCCTCCGTTGCAGTGTTTGCCTAGTTATTCGTTCCGGCGTTATGATTACTGTGGTGTCGGTTGGCGTTCTGGTTGCTGTTATTGTTGCCGCTGTTGCCGTTGCCGTTCTGGTTGCTGTTGGCGTTGCCGTTCTGGTTGCTGTTATTGTTGCCACTGTTGGCGTTGCTGTTCTGGTTGCTGTTGGCGTTGCCGCTGTTGCCGTTGCCGTTGTTGTTGCCGCTGTTGTTGTTGCCATTTTCGTTTCTGTGTTTGTGACCGTTGCCACTGCCATTGTTCTTATTTCCGTTTCTGCCACCGTGACTTCGCCCCATGCTGTTGCGGTTGCGTCGACCCGTGTGAGCAGAAGATATCACAGGAAAAATGACCTCGGTTGGACTATTGATCACATCGATGCCGAGGCAGTTCGGATCCTTTAACCGGAGATAAGGAGGCCCGTCGGAAGGATGAACCCAAAAAGATATCTAGGGGCGATTTGCATGAGGGATCTGACATGGGTTCGTCGGACCCATACGTGTATGCAGATCTTGACGCTACGCAGAAGAACGTGATCGTATTCGATATGTGCTTGATGAGCTCCATGAACAGGGGAACTCAGACGATTTTTTCTTGAAGAAGCTAGCACGCTGCATCACTCAGGTGATAGCGCTCCTATTTTTGTGCAGAGGGAGCGGACCATCTCTTGATCGACTGCTCGTCCATATTCGGAAACGCCCCAGGCCGTCGCCCTCTTCCCTTCGACAAAGGGGATTTCTTGCATATCTTCTGAATCCACCAGTATCGTGCGTGGAGCGCTGAAGGAAAAACTTGATCAGATGGTGACGCCCCCTTCCCTCCGCCCGATGCACCACTAATCCGTCAGAATCCATTTGGATCGATCGCACACTGTCCACCTTGCCTCATTCCACCTCCCTACCGAAGAGAAGGGTCCCAACGCATCTGTAGGCGGGAGTCAAGCGACGACACTAAATGGCAAGAGGGCTCAAAAAGCGCCCGCTCTTTCGCTCCTTTCTCGCACTTTGTATCTTAAAATATCTCCCAAACACGAAAAACCCTTTTTTTAGGTTCTGCGATATCCCTCCCCTCTCTCAACCCATCGAAAAATCAGCACCCGTCCAATTGGATACATGCGGGTCGCTTTCCAGTTCGACGACAGAAAGTGTCTCCACCTGCAGCCTTATTACCAGTATGGCACCCAAGGGCTGGGGGTGGAGTAGGTCTGCGTTTCATACTCTGCAGCGGAGGGAATGACGGTTGGCCGATTTAGTATCCTTTCCGCGCCACTATTCCAACGCACCGATAGCTTCGTGATATACTTACTTGTTTTCACGGAGGTTGCCAGGTACACGCTCGTCACAACAGAGCTTGTGTGGAGGTACGAGGTGTAGCAAGGTGTGGAGACGGTCGTGTACTGGGTCTTGGTCGATGGAACTGCACGCAAAAGAGTAAGGTTTAAAATGTCGCTCCGATGCGGCGCACATTCCGTGTTTTGTTCTCGATGGCGAAAGTATCAGCCACTCGACCTACCATAGACGATGGAAGACGTAGAAACGACAACCGGAGTAGTACTACAGAATTGATTTGACCGGGGTTAATAATGATGTAGGCAACACTTTTCACGTCGACAGCCCACTATCTGTTAAGCTTACCAGCGAACGACAGAAGTCGAGTAAACCTTGCTGTAGGTGGGGGTGGTGACTGTCGCCGTTGAAGTGAGCGTGGAGATCGCAATTGACGTGTAGGTGCTAGTGACGAAAGCAGTAGCCGAGACCGTTGTCGTTGCAGCCTGGCAGGCCGTCGTAGTAACAGGGACACTGTTGATGGTGGTGACCGTGTTGGTGACGGGGTAGGGAGTGTATGCCGTCACTAAGAAAAGAGATTCAAACAATGAGAAGGATGGTTTCAGAGCTGCCACACAAATTGCAATAGAGAATGAGTAGCTCACCGGTAGAAGTCGAGTATTGTGTGCTGGCGATCGTCAATGTAGACGTGGTGTAGCCCGTGGTAGTGACTGGCACGTAGTTAATGTAGGTCGAGACGTCCGTTTGCGTGACCCAGTATGTGCTCGTCGAGTACACCGAATTGTCCACGGTGTAGGTCTGCAGTGATTCAGTCCGATTAGTATGATTCTCAAACCTGGAAATGATTTGGCAGGACTTATTTGAATTACGTACCGAGGCAATGGGGTAAGTGACAGTCGCCGTGTATGTCACAGTAGATGTCCTGCAATATCGGGGCAGGCATGAATAAGTATTCTGTTCAGAGAAGGACGTTATCAATAGCTGTAATGGAACTTACGAGGTTTGAGTGGTTGTGGCCGTGCTATAAACGATGTTGGGCACCGTTGTGGTCGACCTAAAAAAATCCGAAGAGCGAAATTAGGGGCTGAACTGCGAAAAAAGGCGCTTCTACGCCATCTACCGAAGCTCCACGGGGGTCTCACGTGAGCGTGTAAGAGGGAGTGACTCCTGTGGCGACATAGGTGGTGGTCGTCAAGGAGACAGTCGTAGGTGCTAGTAGGATGCGAAAACGGCCAGAATTTTAGTCGATGCATTCAATGCTCATGAGAAAGGATTATTGCTTTTGGTCTACCTACAGTAGACGATGGCCGAAGTGGCGTAAGTCGACGTGTAGGTGGATGTCCCGGTTGTAGTTGTAACCACAGTGACCGTAGTCGGGTAAGTTACAGTCGGCACGGTGCTGGTCAGCGTCTGGTAAGCCCAGCTAGTCGTGTACGTAGTCAAGGTCGTTGTCGCCGTGTTGGTTTTCGTCGAGGGCGTGTAGAGGGTCGTGTAAGCGGTCGTTGTGGCGTAAGCGTAGATCGTAGAAGAATCTGCAACATCAAAGTATCGTATTAGTATCTTGTTTGCAAGAATCAGTGGCGGCGAATTGTGAGGTTGAAAGTTAGAGTGGAATACCAGTCGAAGTTGAGGTATAAGTGATCGGCTGTGAATCAAAGAAACGATAGTGAGATTCTGGCGGAGGCTGTTTGAGAGCAGATGGACAATTGAGAATATCTGCTTACCGAAACCGTAGTGGTAGTTGTCGTGGTAGTATAGGTAGTAGGCAACGTAGTAGTAACCGTAGCGTAGTTGAAATAGGTAGGGTAGGTTACGGTGGTAGCTGTAGTAGTCGTGACCGCCGGGTAGGTGTGGGAAGTTACGCTAGTAGATGTCACAGTCGCATATGAAGTCACGGTGGCGGAAATGCATTCAGTGCTCGTGGTCGTAGTAGCACTGTAGGTGACAGGCCTCTCCGTCGCTGAGTAGGTGTAAATGTAGGTAGCGGTTGACGTTTCATAAGTGGTAATGTAAGCGTAGCTCGGCGTGGTGACGGTGTCGGTCTCTGGAAAAAACAAAAGACAGAAATCAATATTTATCGACAATCAATATTCATCGAAAATCAATATTTATCGAAACCGGGAGGGGAGAAGAAAGTTCACTAAGAGAGACCCACCAGTGTAAGTGTACGTCGAGGTAGTGGGAATAGTGATTGTGGTGGTGTCGTATTCTGGAGCAAACGAAAGAAAGTTAGGTCAAGCAATCCCCGAATCCAGAAGCGCAAAAGAAGCAAAATCCAAAAGTCATTTGTACCCGTGTACTGAGAGCTAGAGTATGCCGTCGAGGTGGAAGTGTAAGCGGTAGCCGTGGTGGTCACAGTGTAGGTGGTGTAGTCGGTAGAGACTAGGTCAGTGTAAGCCTGGCTGACATAAGTTGCCGTCGCTAGCAAACACGCGCGAGGAAAAAGAATCGTTAGGGGCGGGTAGGACAATATCAATAGAGCCGCAAACCACAGCTGATCCACGTACCTGAGTTAGTGTAAGTGGACACAAGGGTCGACGTTGCGTAGGCGAAATCTGTTTCAGTGTAAGTGGTGTACTGGCTGGTGGAGGATGTCACCGTGTACGGAATCGTGGAGGTTGCGGTATCTAAGCTCGGGAGGGATGCGTTGTTAGATATTAAAGAGGTCAAGCGCGGTCATTTTGCAATCCCTTTGTGAGCCCGTTCTCACCGGTGTAATAAACAACAGTGTCGACTGGAGTGGTGATGGTAGACACGCCTGGAGAGATATCAAATTGACTCGTGAGCCCAAAAAACGGAGAGAAGAGAAATCGAAGAAAGGACCGGAGATGTCATCAGGATACTTGCTAGGCACGACGACAGTTGAAGTTGAATAGTAGGGAATGGTAGGGCTTGACGTAACGGTGTAGGTGGCCCAAACGTAGACAGTCGGACTCAATGTTTGAGTGGTAGTCGATGTCGTAGTGGTAGTCGCCAACGGGTGCTATTGTGCATAGAGAGCGATTAACTTCGTATCTGAGCGAAGTCTCAATAGGTCTTATCGTGATATCCACTTACGGTGGTTGCGTAGTAAGTGTAGGACGAGGTGCTCGCGTAGGTTGAAGTAATCGTCGTGTAAGACAAAACGCTCGCCGTTGAAGTGTAGGTCGCCACAGTTGTCGCGGTGGCCGTGCTCGTCGTCGTGGCGACTGTTTATTGATTTCAGATGGTTAGCATGAGGCGCTTTTTAGTACCGAAAATTGAAATAATAGGGACTCGAGCTTACTGTACGGAACAATTGACGTGACGACAACTATAAGGATGGGAGAATGAAACTGATAAGAACTTCGTTACGGTCATCGGATAATAGACAAGGTGTGCGTCGCCTCTAAATTACCCGTGTACGAGTACGGAACAGTAGACGTAGAGCTGTACGATATCAGCGTTAATACATAGGTCGATGGAAAAGGAGGAAACTGCGAATCCTTGCTCGCTGAAGCTTACATATACGGGGGAGCCGTGCTGGTGAACGTCGAGACAGCGGTGTGGGTGTAGGTCTCAAAATTGACGTAAGTCGAAGTCCTGCAGAAGGTTGCGGCGAGTTGTTAGAGAAGTCGCGCACTAAAAGAGGCGAGTCTTTTTTCTCACGTATTTGAGTTCAGGTGGCGATTTGGCCAATGCATGATCCTTACAAAGAGACAGTGCTACAAACGGGCTGCGTGTAAGTCACGACCTTGGGGACCGTGGTGTAGTATGTAGGGATAGCCGTGTTTCCATGGTATTGAGTCGCAGTAACCGTGGCGGTTGTTACCACTACAGAGGTGCCGTAAACGGTCGATGTGGTTGTGACGACCTAAAGAAAATTGAACGGGCAAAAATAAGTATCAAGGTGGCTGTCATGATGTCAAGTAGGAAAGACATAAATAATGAAGCTTACTACGGGCGCGTAGGCAGTCACCGTCGGACTGTATGAGGCCACCGCCGTGCTGGACGAGGAAAAGCGAACGATGATGAGACTTCATCTCCAATTTCTCTAGATCTGAGTAAAGCAAAATAATTACCTGACGACAACGCTCGTAGACGTAACAATCGACGTGTAAGTATCCGTCGAATAAGCGGGAATCGTTGTCGTGTAAGGAACGGCGATGGTCGTTGTTGTTTGAGCCGTGTTCTGTCGAACAAAGGGGTCAGATCTCGAGTGAAACGTAAAACATCATCGATAATTAGGATCTTTAGTCTTACATAGCCTACGACTTGGCTGGAAGGAGGAAAGAGCGTCAGAAGGTGAGTTAGAGATGGAAGAGATGGACCTCGATCATCAAGATGCGCGGAAAATCACGATCAGCCACGTACCTCGTCACCGTAACGGTCCGGTATGCATATAAGGTCGAGGTGGTCACCACTTGCGTCGGCGAGTAGACAATGGAATATGTTGGGACGGTCGAGTAGGTGGTGTGAACGGCCGTGCTGCAAGTAGGAAAGGTTTACGGGCAGCATCAGAAAGTCATTCAATGCATCTGGTGCATTGAAATCTTCCGACGTATTCAGTTACCTAGTCACTGTGTGCGTGGCTGTAGCGTAGGCAGTGGAAGTCACAGTTGCGTACTGCAAGTTAAAGGGTACAAGGACGGACGTGAGTCTTACAAGATCACCTTCACTCCAGATTACAAGAAATCGTGGCTAAAAACTTACGGCCGTTTGAGACTGCGTGGTAGTCGCATACTTCGACACGGTGTCGAGATTGATGACCCTGCTGGTGTAGGTCGCTACCTGAGTCGTGTAAGCCGTCGCATGAATCGTCGACGTCTGGGAGTAAGGAATTTCCGGGAGTTAGATTAGGGAATCGGGAACATCTTATTCGGTCGAAACCAATACAGCACTTCCTCTTACCTTTGCGGGGCAAGATTCAGCCTCGGTAGAGTATGACGTTACGGTCGTCTGAAACGGGAGAATTGACTTGACTGTGCGAGTCGCGTACAAAACAGAGGTAGTCACGAGCGTCTAATAGAAAGGATGGGATCGCGTCAGAGTCGGACCCGGTCGTATTCCAATCGCCAAAAAAACCATCCCTCTCGTTTTACCCTGGCGTGATAAGCATTCATGGTAGTGTAGCTCGACACGGTAGTGCTGTATTTAGAAAGGATCGGAGGGGGAGGGAGTAAGTCGATGAACCTCTTCCCAACAATTATTGAACCCCGATCATGGAAGAGGTCAAAACCCAAACCTCGGGGTGCTAGTCACGGTCACATAGCGCGTCGCGGTCGGGGCGTACGCGGTCGAATATACCGTGATGTTGTTGACGATAGGGCTACTGCCCAGGTATGCTGTTAGCAAAAGATAAAGCACGATAGTGAGTTCGAAATCCCACTCGGAGAGGCAGACCGCTCTCCCAACCCAGAACGGGCGCCATCGCCGCATTCAGATACGCACAAGAAGCCCTGCGAGCTCTGATCTTGGTATCATCTTGAAGGAAAGGCAATTTCGAGAAGTCACCGCCGAGCACGAATGCAATCAAAAGCGCGGCCACGACGATCCCGAGAGAGATCCTCCGGCCCCAAACGGGCTCGTTTTCGTCCTGGGAGGACGCTTTCCTTGACGAGGTGGGTTCCTCCTGTTCAGGCTCCCTGTCCGCCTTAGCGGTGCGCTTGCGCAGGTTAGGCATGCTTTCCGTTTGATGAAACACGGAAGAGATGAGAGAGGTTCTAGATAAGTCCCTCGATGTGAGGGCGACGGAAAGGGAAGTGCTCGAGCTGCAGGGGGTCGCGACTGCGAGGGAAGGGGGACGGCTCTATAGACGCGACAATGATTACGTAAACGCGCCGATCATTACGTACACGCGCCGATGATGCTGATAATTAGCATCTTCGGCCCGAGCCCCCGCTCCCACGCTGCGGGCCTCTACCGATTGGTTTCGCAAGCCTCGAAAAGGACCAAACGGCCACCATCGCCCTCCTTCAGAACCATTCACCCCGAGCCCGCGGTAAATCCTAGACTCGCTTTTTAGCTTGTCATCCCGGGCATGGACAGTTCAATAGTATATCTCTTCAAAAATCAACCCTCCCCCATGTTTCCCCCCTTCTCGTTCACAAAAACAGTAGCGAGACTACAAAATATTTTCGCAGGCGCTTGGTGGTGATGCGTGCTGCATCACCCATTACCAGCACACCGGGACGGGGGCAGTGTAGGCCGAGGTATAGTAGGCTAAGAAGGGAAGCGCGAGAGGAATGAAAAAAAGTGAGTTTCAAAGTGCAGTGCGAAAACGGGGGAGAGGGGCTGGAAAGTCTCCCAAGAGCAACGGAGACATTGAGTAACTTACATGTCTTGGTAGTCTCAGCGTAGCACTGGCTGGTGATAGTCTGGGTAGCGAGAGTGCACAGGGTCGAGGTGACGGTGCACGACGGGGTCGAGGTGACTGTGGCATAGGCTGCAGTGAGGAAAGGAGACAGCATAGTTTTTAGTGCCTTCTGCCGCGGACGTAAAAAAGCTCGGTAAAATAACTAAGAGATAGTATCAAAGACTCACCATAAGTCGTCGAGGTAGTGGTGATCACATATTCGGTCAGACTATATTTTGGGTAGATTGTTCGAGCAAATATTAGAGCGATTCGGCGGGGATCCATTCGCCTTCCAGAATTGCGACGAGAATCTGTAATCGTGGGTTCAATTACCTAGGAACGTTGCTCGTGGAGTACACCACTACCGTGGACGGAACCGTGCTCGGGAGTGTGTACGTAACAATGTTCGTAATAACAGTCGTGGAGTACGCCGTGGCAGGGATCGTTGAAGTTTGTGTGGCGTACGCCGTACGGGTGACCGTGTCGGTGACCGTCACGTAGTAGTTGTAGGGCTTGGTTGACGTCACGGTATAGTACGTAGTGGTAGGCACTGGATAAGGGATGGGTGAAAATATTATCAGCGCCTGTTATTCCACGCGCCTTGTTTTCAAAGACAGCCGAAGTCTTACCGGAAGTAGTCGACGAAACAGTGACGGTGACGTAGTAGGTCGACGTGTAATAGTTCTGCACTGTCACAGGAACGGTATTATATTGGACGGATGTCGCAGTCGAAGTGGTTGTGGCCGTATCGGTTTCCTCGTACGGAAGGGTCGTGGTGTAGATCTGAAGGGAGAATAACGCAAGCATCAAGATTGGATCCGAAAATAGAGCCACAGCCATAAGCGGAAATGTGAGAAGCAGAAGTTTTACATACCAGTGTGTTCCACGTGATCACGTTGAAGGTCGACGATACAGTGGCGGTGCTAGTGATTGAAGGAGTACAGGTAGGTGGTATCAGCTACTGAGTGGGGACGATTCAAGCGTCGAAGGGCTCTATGCGGATCAGCTTTACCTCGTCGAAGTGTAAGTCGAGGCGACATAGTACGGGTAGGTGATAGAAGTGATGTATCTAATCGAAGAAAAGCGGCGGAATTTAGAATAGCACTAGAGGTTAACCCAGAAAGGTAAGGAACCCCCCTCTTACGTTGAGGTCACGGTAGGAGTGGTGCCCGTAGTGTAGGTGTTGATGACCGTCGAGGAGCTCGTGACGTAAACTACAGAATCATAAGAGCATTAGTAGGTTGACAACAGCTACGATGACAGACTCAACGATAATCCCAAGTTCCAAGCGTACCAGTGTTCGGCACCGTGTTCGTCTGAGTCGAAGTATAAGCCACCGTGTAGGTCGACGTGGTCGTGGCCGTGCTAGTGTAAGTCGCAACATAGGTGGTAGTAGTGGGCGAGCTGACAGTATACGTGTAAGTGCTGGTCGATGTAGCCTGGTAGTAGGCCGTCGCCGTCGAGGTTGACGTGTAGGGAATGGCAACGGTCGCCGTGTCCGTCTCGGTATCTTGCACAGTGTCAGTCTCGGTGTACGTAACTACGGACGTCGACGTCTATCAATAGGGAGACAAAAAAAATCAGAAGAGTGTTTACGAAGGGAAAAAAATGCGGGCTCGAATGCGATCACTCACATAAACTGGGTAGGAGGACACGATGGCGGTCGAAGTGGAGTATACAATCGAGTAAGCTGTAGAAGTGTAGTAGTAAGTCACGCTCGTGGGCACGGTACTTGTGGTGGTGGTCGAGACAGTGCTTGTAGTAGTTGTGTAGTAGGTGCTGGTGTAGGTAGCCGTGGAAGTCTGATAATATGTGTCCGATTCCGTGTCATAGGCGGTGTATGTGACCGTGTTGGTCAAGGTAGTGGGGATAGTCGTGGTCGTGGGGTATGTGGAAGTGCTCGTCACGGTCGAGTAGGCCGTGTTCGTGTAGGTGCTCGGGGTGGTAAGGGTTTCTAAAGAATAAAATCGAAGGTTTAGAATTTTTGTTTAAGTGGATTGGGGCATCGGAAGCGATCGAGGGCTATACCTGTTGTCGTGGCAGTGTACGTGGCGTAATACGTGCTAGTCACGCTCGTCGGCACTAGGAAGAAAAAGACGTCAGAAAAAACACTTGATAGTGAGAGAAAAAGCGAGAAGATTGCAAAAAGGCATAGAGAGCTCACATGTTGAAGTCGTCGAATATGTGTTGATAATAGTAGTGGTTGCGGAGGGGGTGTACGTTGCGGTGTAGGTAGCCGTCACCGTGGCCAGAGTAGAGGTGTGAATAGTGTTCATGTAAATAGACGTGGTAGCTGGAAATGGTGCGATCATGTGAGGGTTAGTAACAAGTGAATCGGAGTTCCCCGATCGAAGCAGGCACCCGTACTTGAAGCAGTGACGGTAGTTGAGGTATAAGCCGTAGCCGTCACAGTGTAGGTGCTCGAAGTCGTAGAAGTAGTGTAGGCGGGAACAGGGACAGTCGTATAGTAGGTGTAGGACGTGTAGGCTGCAGGGAGGAACATGTCAAAACATTGAGTGAGCCATTCTACGCAGAAAAAGCTAGTAGCCAAGATGGTCTTGAAGCGATTGCATGCGGCTAGGGGCAATCAATGGATATCCACGAGGATTCCTACCTGTCGCTGTCTTAGTCGAATAGCCGGTTGAGGTAGACGGGACGTATGCTATTTGCAACCAAAATTGGCGATTTGCATTAGTACCTAAGCTTTTTCTGGCTCGAAGTAAATACGGCTTGATACGAACAGTAGGTGAGGCTTGAGGAAGTCGAGTACACGACTGCCGTGGAAGTCGTGGGCGAGGTCACCGTCGTAGTCGTCGTCGTAGGAACAGAGTTCGTGTACGTAACGGTCGAGTAATGCCATGCAGTGGCGGTCGAGTACTAGAATTGATTTTCGAAAAGCATCGTTACGAGTATGGATAAGAGAAGCTGTCTTCGACTGCGTTCAAATCAAGATATACTCACGGTCAAATCGGTGTAAGTAACGGACGTCGAAACGACCACAGTGGAGGTGACCGCCGTGTAAGCGTTCGCCGTCTGAGTCGAGGTGACAGTCGCCGTGTTGTAGCTAGTCGTCGTCGTCGTTGCGAGGTAGGCTGCATAGAGCAGGTTATCAAAGATTGGTTAGCGTGTGTTTGCTATTGCCGCGACCGGGAAGCGAATCGCGGAGGTTATATCGGGCGATGTAGAATTTAGGGTTACAGCTGACTCACTGTATGGAATGGTAGAGGTGGTATAAGCTTTTGGAGGGTTGGGGGGATAACGGTAAGTAAATGTGCCTGCAGTTTGTGTTGATCGAGTTTAAAAGGGCGCAACTTACCCGTTCTTGTGGTCGATAAAGTGGTCGTGTAGCTACAGATGGAGAAAGTACCACAGATTGAGCATAAAAAATCATCGAACAGCGTTGCGATGCGCCTCTCGAAGTAGGACACTTACGTGGCCGGGGTCGCGGTAGTGGAGGTTGTTACTGTGTGGTATGCAGTCGAGGTCACCGTCACTTGCGAAGTAGAGGTACTGTTTGATATCGGAGGGACGGAGCGTTAGCGGAGCCCTCGCAATTCTTCCTCTGACTTGCCCAATCGGCGACCCTGGCTTCTTACTAAGGCACGGTCGTGTAGCTGAATTCTGTCGAATAGACGGTGACGGGCTTCTGCGAGTAGATTGTTTGGTAGTAGGTAGAAGCAGGGGTCTCGGTTACAGTGACCGTGTAGGTAGCAAGGACACCTGATGTGCTGTAAAGCGTGCTCGATAGGTAGGCGCACTACATGGGATAATTTGTGAGGAAGGGAGAAGTTCTTGAAGCCAGAACGTCCTCTATAACTTTATAGAACTATGCATACCGTGGTTGTGTACGATGGAAGAGTCTTCGTGAACGTGGCGGTCGTTGTGCTATGTGCGTGGATAAGAGGAGGAGGTGAATAAGATATATTTCGGTAGGGAGGGAGAATTGTCCAATGGGTCATAAGGTTACCTCGTGGTCACATGGACGGACGTAGCGATGTACGTGCTTAAGCTGGTGACGTGCACGCCGATAGTCGTAGTCCTCGGAACGAGCACTGTCGAAGTCACCGTGGCAGTGTCCTACATAATCATCGAAATAGTTAGTTAAAAGCTGCTCTCCAGGTTCTGTCTGCGCGAGGAGGACATCACTATCTGACTCACATATCCTGGAACGTGGCTAGTAGAAGCGGGATAAGAGTCAATATTCGAGAGGAAATTGACCGAACGCGATTTGCAGGAAGAAATGACGACCCTTTCTACCTCGTAACAATAATGGTCTTCGACACAAACGCCGTCTTCAATGTCTCGACCGGGGTCGTTGAAAGGATCGTAGTGGTAGTTGGGATAACGTTTGTGGAGGTTTTTACCGCGGTGCTAAAAAGTTGCAAAAGCCGAATGAGTCACATATCACGATGCAAAAGTAAAGATCACGCCGACCAGCATCTTCAAACCTCGTAGAGATATACGACGAAGTAGTGGTGAGCGTTTTAGTCAATGTCGTAGTCTAGAAGATGGGCGGAATGGAGGTTCTATCAGTAAAGGATCTTGAACAAAGCGAGCCACCGAGCCGTTCAAAACAATTATCTCACGCTAGTTTGGGTCGCGGTGGAAGTCGCGTACGCGTAGTGTGTTTCGACCACGGCGACTTTGGTAGTGCTCGTCGCAGTCAACGTAGTAGTGCTCGTGGTAAGCACAGTAGCCGGCTGTAGTCGTAGAGGTAATATTCTCGTAAGGAATTTCTTTGCGACGGGTTTGAGGAACCTTGCCGAGGGATATTACCTTTGCCGTCACTCGCTTAATCACTGTTGCATAATTGGTCGAAGTCGTCGGAACCACATAGGTGGTCGAGACGGTGGACGTCGAGTAGAGGACCGATGTCTTGTATTGATCCTGCAATTGTCGGAAATACAAATAAGTGTTACTCACCGAACATATGATTTAGGGCGGAACTTCACGAGAATGCATTAACCTACCAGTGTGCTGAACGTGGTCAGGGTAGTCGTATAAGAGACGGTCGCGCTGCAAAAGCAAAAAGGGCGATGAGATTCGAATTAGGGGTGAAAGGCACGCTCAGGCGGTAGGCTATCTTCTTACTACGGGGTATAGGTAACAGTTGAGAATTTCGTTGCTGGCGTCACTGTCTTTGTGGAGTAGACGGTTTGGTTCAAACCATAGTCTTGGGAGTGTGGGGCTGCAAGTGATTGATGACCAGTGGTTATCACGAGTAAGTTTGATGCGAGTCAAAAACTCACTTATCGCCTCCCCCCGCCCCCTTCCCTCTGTTTCTTCAGCCAACACTGACCCGGCGCCCTCCGAGCTCTGCTCTTGGTGTCGCCAGCAAAGAATGATAGGTTAGAAAAGTCGCCACCCAGAACGAGGGTGACCAAGACGGCGGTGAAGACGATCCCGAGGGACATCCATTTGACCAACGACGACTGCTGATCCTTGGGGGCGCGCCGCGCGGCTTGCGACGACTTTTGCGCCCCTTCACCAGAACTGTTGGTACGTTTGCGCAAAGAGCTCATTCTGAATCACAACAAAGATTCAGCGAAAAGAAGAAAGGGAGGAAGATGAAACAGCGAGGAGGATGTTTGCAGTCTTGAAGGAACGCAGAGCATGGGGAAGTGACTTTGCTCTGGGCCAGGCAGGCAGGCAGGCGCACCTCGCACACAGCGCGTTCTGGCGCGAACGAGAAATGATCGCGAGCGCGTTTGCCGCCTTGAGCCTTACGTAACGTCCAAGGCAAGGATTTGCATCGGTGGAATATCAGAGAGGCGCAGCCGGAGCGCCATGCTTGCGCCACGTCCCTCATCAAGGATTACAACCATTACTAATGCATCACTGGACCTGGGAGAGCGGAGGCCTCAACGCTTGTCACTCGTCAACAAAACACTTCCATCGTTTCCACCAACACCATTATTTCCCCTTGCAGAGCCTATCGTCGTTAACCCTGCCTCCTCCGTCTCTCAGCTTCTTCTGCGTCCGCAGACACGCCCTCCCTGTTTTCGCTTCTGCCGTTGCCTGCCGCCCCTTCCACTCTGCTGTCGTCACAATGGGCATTCAAGGTGAACACCTTTTGCCACAGTTTGGCCCTTCTCTTGTCTCGACCTCGCTCGCCCCTCCCGCTCACAAAAAAACAAACAACCGTGCAACCAGGTCTTACAAAAGTCATCGGGGACCATGCGCCGGACGCCATCAAAGAGTCGGAAATCAAAAACTACTTTGGCCGCAAGGTGGCGGTCGACGCGTCCATGTCCATCTACCAGTTCCTGATCGCTGTCAGGCAGCAAGATGGAATGCAGCTGACCAACGAGGCGGGAGAGACGACCAGGTGCGTGTTTTTTTTCGTTACATGGGGTGACCAGGACGCGAGGGATTGGAACAGTTCGCCTGTTCTCGGACCTCAAGCAGATAATTATTCATTTCCCACCATCCCTTCTCGCGCTGAAACTCTTAGTCATTTGATGGGCATGTTCTACCGCACGGTCCGGATGATGGAGAACGGCATCAAGCCCGTTTACGTGTTTGACGGGAAGCCGCCGACGCTCAAATCTGGGGAGGTAGGCGTCGGCGATGGGGACCTGCAAAGGGCTAACTCGTGTAGCAAAAGCCAGTCGCGAGCTGATCAGACCAAATTTTCAATGATCTTAGCTCAAGAAACGAGGAGAGAAGCGAGCCGAAGCGCAAAAGGAGGCGGATGCGGCGATTGAAGCAGGTCGGGATCTGGTCGCTAACTTCGCGTCGCACTTCGTCCTTTCGACCCGCTACTGAGCCCGTACTCTGCCGTTTGCCGAATAGGCGATGCTGAGAACGCTGATAAGTTTAGTCGCCGAACGGTCAAGGTGCTTCCGGAGCATAACGAGGAATGCCAGAAACTTTTGAAGCTCATGGGTGTGCCGTTCATCAAGGTATAGAGCCGTCCTAAGTTTTCCTTGCTAAGCCCTGACGTTACATTTATTAAAAATGCCATTTCTCCTTGCTCCTTCATCAGGCCCCTTGTGAAGCCGAAGCGCAATGCGCTGCTTTGGCGAAAGCCGGAAAGGTACGATGGTATAGACCTCTTAAAAGAAGCGGAGGATGGTGAGTTCGGATCAAGACATTAACACAAAATTATCCCCTTCGCAGGTTTTCGGCTCCGGGTCCGAAGACATGGACACGTTGACTTTTGAGTCGCCGGTCCTTCTTCGACACCTCACGTTCAGCGAAGCTCGGAAGATGCCCATCAGAGAAATCAATTTGGCCAAAGCCCTTGAGGGCTTGGGAATGAACATGGACCAGGTGGGGCCTTTTCATAATGCCGAACGCGGCACTCACAAACCGGCATCGACCGCTCACAACTTTTCTAATCGCACTCATGTGTTGAATCACCTCCTCTCCAGTTTATCGACCTCTGCATCCTTCTCGGCTGCGACTACTGCGACTCGATCAAAGGCATCGGGCCCACCAGGGCAGTCGCGCTTATTAAGGAGCACGGATCGTTAGAGAAGGTTCTCGATAAGCTGGACCCGAAGAAGTTCCCCATTCCGGAGGATTGGCCATATCAGGCGGCGAGGGAACTGTTCAAGAGACCCGACGTTACGGATCCTGAGACTATTAACGTATGCGCAATTTTGGCTTGGGGAAATCGGGGACGTTTTTGCAGAGGGGGGACGGGGACAGTCGTAGTGGAAGAAATCTTGCTG
>KZ994150.1:3065-15511 GCA_003614705.1 Blyttiomyces helicus | reverse complement strand
GTTGCCACCCCTAACTAGCCTAGGGGCGGGGCGCTAATCCGCATACAGGCACGATGTAGAGAATGAGGGGATACAGGGGTGATGTATATGGGATCGTGCTTAGCTGATGACGCCACGCGTCAGGACTTCTCAAGGCTCAGTCAGACTCTCGCTCCGTCCATGCGTCCAAGGGCCGCCCCAGTGGAGCAATACCACAGAGGTCCCAAGTCACGGTGATGATGCGCTTGACAACAGCCTCCCATATTTCGACCGAGTTGCACGACCGTCCCAGGATGCCGGTAGAGGTGGAAAGCTAACGAGAGCCACTCACTGCCGCGGGCTAGGAGAAAAGCTTGCTATGGCACATCCCTGGTTGTGAAGGGGCTGACTAACACAGCATGGTCCCATTCCCATCCTAGTATGTCTCTGTTACTCAGCTGCTCGTAAGTTGGCGCATCTGATCAGCGGTGAGGTGCGATTTGAGGGGAATTCTCATGATTAGCAATGATTGCCTTCCGGTGTCGTTACCGTTGTCTTTCTTACCAATGGGAGTCTCTCCGACCAGCAGGAAACTGGTTTTCGAGCCAAGTGCAGGGCTCCTGAAGCTCGTCCAAGCCGAGTGCAAAAATCCCAACGCTTGCGGTTCCGGCGATCTCATCTGAGGACCTGGTGACGCGGGTAGCCAATGCCCCTTCACCTGACGAGCAGGCAACTTGCTTTGAGTAGAGGCGGAGCCTCGCTCCCTGACCCTCTTCCAAGCTGAGCGCATAGGTCCGGTTGCTTGGACTTCAGGCGACCACGAGCCGAGCACCCTGCTCCCGACGCTCCGAAAATCCCTGTGACGCGGGTAGGGAACGCCCCTTAACCTGACTAGCAGGCAACTGGCTTTGACGTCGCAGGTGGTTATGCCCTAACCTGCCCGTATTGAGGCAGAGCTGCGCTCCCCAACCATCTTCGAAGCAGAGCGCGTATCTCGGGGCACTTGCGGTTCAGGCGACCACTAGCCGAGCACCCTGCTCCTGATGCCCCCAAAGTCCCTGTGACGTTGGTAGGCAATGCCCCTATACCTGACCACCAGGCAACTGGCTTTGAAGGCGCAGGCGGCTATGCCCCAACCCCGCCCGTATAGAGACGGAGCAGCGCTCCCCAACCATCCTCCAGGCAGAGTGCGTAGCTCACGACACTTCGGGTTCAGGCAACCACGGGCCGAGCACCCTGCTCATGACGCTCTGAAAGTCCCTGTGATGCAGATAGGCGACGCCCGTACACCAGACCAGCAGGAAACTGGCTTAGACGGCTGCACGGGTGGCTGATTCCTCAACCTGGATATGTATAGAGGCAGAGCCGTGCTTCCCGACCCTCCATTCATGAGGCGAGCGCAAAGCTCTCAACTCTCATATGGTAAGATCGTTTCCATGACAATTGGAGTATTCAGATGAGGGGCTACCATTCTAGATATGGCGCGTGCGTTACCACTTGCCATAGGCAGCGGTGTTCTTGATCGTTCTGAGAGGCTCCCAGGTATTTGCATTGTCGCGCCAGCCTAGCAATTTGACTTCGTATTCTTGACGGTATTTCCCGTTCTGCATAGGTTTGCCCTGGTTCCTTTCGTTGACAATACACTCAACATACTATTGGTCCTCGCGGTGGATTAGAACTGGTTCGGGAAGGAATTCTTACATGTCTTTGCGGTACATGGAGGTAGTAGGGTCGAGATACAATTTCAGGATGCTGACATGAAGGAATGTGTATAGCTCAGCGATGCTCGATGTGCCCAGATCAGGCATGTATGTATCAGGAGTTGTGCCTCGTGCAAGGACCGTGAAGGGGCCCTTCCAGCTTGGCACCAACTTGCGGGGTAGGATGAGCCTTAGGAGGATTTTGATTCTGTAGAGGTTGAGCAGAAACTTGTGGCCGACCAAGTAGTTTTTGTGGACAAGGCTGACGTTGACTTCGCGGGTGAAGCGGTTCCGTGCATCGTTCATCTTCTGAGCAACGATCTTCCAGATCGCGTCTTGGCCGGCAACATAGTGGTCGAGTTTGGCAAGGTCAGCTTCGTTGGTAGGCCTGATGAAAGTGTCGGGGAGAGTGAACTCGAGCAACTGGGGGACGTAGCCTCCTTTGGTAAGAAAGGGGAGCGGGGGAGCTATTGATGGAAAAACTTTTGATCACGCATTTGTCAATGCTGTCATGGGCGGCAGACTTGATGGGGGCACTTGGAGGGTGTGGACTTGATGACAAGATTTGGAGGGGGTTTGCCTAGGTACAAGCAACAGGAGAGAGGAGGGGGGCAAGAGGGGACTCGACAGAAAGGGGACTTGGATGAAGGACTAGGCTTGAGAGAGGCGTTTGGTAGCATATTGTAACGCTGTTGAGTCTGAGGTATTGGGGGCACATCTGAAGACCGCCGTCTTTGTCTTTCGCAAACATGGCTTGTGCGCACGTGACGAAGCCAACCCTTGTGGATGAACTCATGGATCTGGCTTGCCAATTTGTACGATTCGGTCTAAGTCATTGGTCAGAGGGGCCAGATCTTTGGTTTGGTGCTGTCCTCGAATGCGATCTTGAAGTTGAGGTTCCCCATGGTCAGGAGACAGGCCCTTGTTTGGTTCGTAGAGGCAGGTGGCGTAGTACTTCTTGATCACGAGGCGGAGGATCCCTTCCTGGCTGTTGTTGATGGGGGGTAGGTCATGTCTGGCCTTTCTCTGCTTGTAGAGATTGTCCTCGTGGAGGACATTTGTTGCATGGATCCGGATTCGATTAGGTTCGCTTGGATCAGGGGAGAAGTACAGCATTATTACTTACTCGAACTGCTTCTCGAGAGGAGTTCTCATAAAAGTGTTCAGTTTCATGATTTCCGAGGCTTTGAAGGGCTGGAATTGTGGTGGTGATGACTTCACCAGTTCAGTTTCCATGGCGTCGACGCAGGGAACTGCATAGCAGCTGGTGTTCTTGGTATGGTGCTTGGCCTCCCAGGCCCTTCGATTACGCTGGACTGGGATCCTGTGGGTAGGGGCCCTCCCTTGCGTACGAGCTGAAGGGCCAGCCTAGTGGAGCTCCTTTGCCAGACAGTGCAGTGAACAGCCAGGAATTTCGAAAGGGGAAGCAAAAGTATGAGGTTGAAGGGGATTGGAGTGATGATGAGAGGTAGCGACGACAGGGTAAGGAGGTTCCCAGCTAGGGGGTACCTTAGGCTGATGTGGGTTCAAGGCCGGTAAGGGTGACGGAGGACTTGACCTCCCAGATCCTGTATCACTTCACGTACACAAGAGAATCCACGAGGATTTGCATTAAGGACCTGTTGAGGCGGCCATGGACAACCTGGAGAATGACAATTAGGGGGAGCTTTATGAAGAAGATCAGTATTCTCTCGCAATCTGCGTAGTCGTCTGAGCGGTTCACACTAAAACCTTGGTAAGGCACCGAGGGAATGGGTGTCTCCTCCAGTGGCCTTAATAATCCCCCCCGTCACCCTTTCCACCATCCGTACTGCACAGGTAGGACCAATGCCTGTCAGCGTTCGGCTTGGGGGAACTGTGATTGTCTTGCAGGTGGTGGTTACCGCAGCCGCTGCCTCGAGCGCATCATCCAATTCCATGGCCTGCTCTGTATTCTTTGTACTCCGCTTTGGTCGTTCCACCCTTGATGCCCGGTAAAACCTCTCCGCAAACTTGTCCTCCTCTAGTTTCGTTTTCATTTTCTCCTTTGTGAGATTATTCCTATCAGCATGACCAAAGTGGGTTTACGCGCGCACAGCCACGTCGCATATCATCTCCAGGCTAACCTCCAGCACGTCCTCATTCCAATTTTTGTACTCTATAACCAACTTGTAGAGCTTCACGCCCATGGGGTTGGCGCCATAATGATGCGCAACCCTGTAGAATTCAATGGTTTCTAGCTCCGGGATCTTCTTTTGGTTGTTTTGGTCGTGGTCTTTGTTCACAGTGCTCTTCAGCTTCTGACTTGATGTTGATCTCATTCAGGCTTCCATCGAGGCGAATCTTATTTAGCTCGCCGCAGGTAGGGTTTACAATGTTATTCAGGTAGAACTGATTCAGAAACAGCTTGTAGACATTGTTGACTGTTGGGAGGGCGCCATCATCCTCATTCTCCTTTTTGCACACACAAAACCAGGTGTTTTCACCACTGCACAGGAATGTCTGAAAGAGCTGGCACTTGTCCTCTTCAGAGTGATGTGCGTCCCTGTCGAAGGTCAGGATGTAGGCTTTGACAGCGTCAACAAAGTTGGTCGTTCTCTCTATGCTGTTCTTGTTACCGGTGAACGTGGGGACCTGATCTTTGCGCACGGCGCTTGTGGACTGGATGGCTTCCATGGCATGCAGGTTTACCAGGGGTGGAGAAGAAGGTCTAGGCGTGATGGGTTGGATGGCCCGAAAAGCTGGTCAAGCTGGGCCGGCGGGTTGGGCCTTATCTGCGTCTTTGTCCATGCGACATGAAGTCAGGTTAGTGGGGGAGGTGAGGAGGGGTTTTCTTGGGTAGGTTTTTGGGTACAACAACGTGGGGACAACTTCGGATGTAAGGGGGGTACTGAACAAGGTTTTCACCGATTGGCAATACTTCTCTTTGGCATCTTTTGGGAGGTCAGAACCGGCGGTGCTACCATGTAGTAAAGTGGATACTGTTGGTCTTCACGCCTTTTAGGCTTGGGATTGAGTTGAAGATGTTAAAATCTCCTTTGCTGTTGGGGAAGGGGTAAAGAAGAAGATGATTCCCTGATGCGGTCACCATGAATATTAATGTGAGGGTGAGGCCTCGTCGTCTCTATTCCTGCTTGTCCCGGACCGTCTTGGGTTGCGGCAGGGGAGACTTTGTGGGGTTCTTCAGGTGATCTGTACTCCTGGTAAAAGTGTGGGGCTGCTGATGCGGAACCAGAGAGGAAACTGTATCACTTCACAAAGCGCTTTACATGCAATGAGGGAGGATCTGTCCCCCATCGGGATTTTTTCCGTCGACAAGCAATCGTCCGCGAGGATTGCGAACCCACAACTCGTCAATGGTGAGCTTGGTGTTAGCTTTGCGGACGGCCCTGAAGACCTTCCAGGTCACAGGGATGCTGCAGAGCAAGATCCAGACCTTGTCGTTGTCTGGCACCTTCTCCTGGGCCCCCTGCAGCCCGTCTGCAAGCTCCTGGAAGCAGCTGACGTGTTTCTGCACTATCCTGCCTTCTATTATTAGCAAATACAACTCGGCTTTCAGCGATTCGTGTGCGCCCTAGTGCGCGAGTGGCGGACCCTTCCCTAGGCATCCGAGGCTTCCTGCGCTGATTTGTGTTCCAAATTACCTCTATCTGGCTCATTTTGACCAACAGAGAGTTGAGCATGTGCGCCCTCTTGTCGTTCTCCACCGACGCCTCTATTTCTGCCTCCCTTTTGGATGCTGAAATGTGCGAGTGAGGTGGGGGTGTTTTTGAGCATGCTGCTTGCTTTTTGTGTGCTTTTAATGTCGTTTTGAAGTGTATCCTGTTTGTGCTGGGCTCATAACCTGTCGCGAGGTGTAAAGGTTTGGACGGTTGACTTTAGCACAAAGACGCTGTGTGTATTGTTCAGCTCTTTCACCCTCCTTCACGGGGTCTACACAGATGCTCCTTCGGAATTCTTGGGACTTTTGACTTCAGCATAAAGACGCTGAAGTCCAATCCCATACCGCGCCCGCCACTATGTACATACAAAGCACAACTTTTGGAATAATTTCAGATCTGATCTGATTCCACTTGATCTGATCTGATCTGTCTGATTTCAAACTCCGAAATTGCTCACTGAATCTTACGCGTCTACCCGGCAGACCCACAGCTTTCCTCTTGCCCCTCCTGCTACGCCCAACTAAATTTGGTGATCTCAAGTGTGTTCGATTCCTCTCACTGTGCTGCATCTGAATTTCAACATTGCTAGTAAGCCGAGGGGAGTGACGCAATCCTCCGACAGCTAACTAACCTAAAGGCGGGCCCTATGCGGCATGCAGGCGCGATGTAGATAATGTTGGGATACAGGGGGGATGTATACAGGATCAGGCTAAGTGAATATATGGCGCGACGCGTCATCACTTGCCGAGGCTTAATCTGACACTCCCTCTGTCATACATCCAAGGCCGCCCCCATAGAGCAATGTAACAGGGGTCCCAAGTCACGGCGCGGATGCTATTTACTACAGTGTCGGGTCTCCTTTCAGATTTATCAGCGCCTCCCTCACATTCTCTCTCCGTTGGCACCCTGACCCCTGTTCTGTATGTCTGTCCTCCTTTCTGTTCTCAAAGGGGCAGTCCCTGTACCATTGGGATGATGGATCTGGAGCTCTGCAGCTCAGAGCCTCAGAAATTTGATGATGTTCAATAGGGCCAATAGTTTCTTTACCCTACTTGGTTGCAATCGGCGCCCTTGAAGTGTTTCATGTGCTCGATATTTCTGGGTTGCTCCTGTTCCTTGACCCCTACTCCCACATGTATAAAGGGAGACTTTCTGCTCGCCAATAAAGGAACGTATCTGAACCTACAATCAATAGTACGTTGACTGCATCATCCATACCAGGCTCAACACCACACCTCCCTACTAGTCTAGGACGTCCACCATCACCACCGTTTTGTGCAACGGCATCTTCACCAAGGACGAGTTTGCAGTACACAATCTCCACGGCTGGAAATACATGACTTGGTTCTTTGACATTCCTCCCCATCTCACCATCACCGAACTTGAGCACACTGTCAGACCTGTGCAAGCCGATTGCGCCATCACCACAAAACAACGCGAAAAAACTCTCATTCTCACTGCCACCACATTGTGGATTTGCTCAAGACTGAGTAACCAATAAAACCGACCCTCTTCACCTCTGTAACACCCTCAAGGATGGATTTCAGCACCAGGCAGAGGTCCTGCTCTCTGATGCTTGCTGTGAACAGGCCAACATCTGCTTCCAAGACTACACTCCGGTCGCGGCCTACAACTGCAACCTCTACAGCATCATCGCCACCCTCCGATTCTGCAAGCAAGAAGTTGAGAAAACCACCCTCATCAAACACACCCTCAGCACCTTCTACGCATCTAATATCGTCCTCTAGAGGCTTTACCACGCAAAGAACTATACAAGGTACAGCAACCTCATTACCGCACTTCTTGTTCCCAAAAAGAAAAACCAGCTTCTGTGCAAGAACCAACCAGCCAGGCTTGCAGGGGATGCCCCAGTTCCAGAGGCCAATGCAGCACCCATACCTTCGCCCACTCACTCACAACGAAGTGGCGCCGCAGCTGGAGGGGTACTGGCGGCTTCCATTGTGTCAGTGGTTGTTATTTGAATAGTTGCAAGGCCAGGGGCCTGAGCACGGGTACCATCAGGACTGGGAGGGGTTCAATGGGCATCAGGGGAGGCACTGTCATGGCGAATATGTGTCTTTGGTGCGGCATCAATGGTCACTGGACTAGGAAGTGCTCTGCCCCAAAAATCCTGCAGTACACCTACTGCGCATATTGGAAGGGGCTACAAGAGCACGGCCACTGCGGAACTAAGGCTGGCATCAACATGGCTGAGGCCAATCTTGCGCAGCTGCACGGCAGCACTTTGGCGGCCACTGTTGTGACCCCGATCCTCAGCACCCCCTTCATGGAAGTCTGGGACTTCTTCGGCAGCCAAGCTTTGATCTCATTGACGTTTCTGGCGCCTCCAGAAGTGAATATCTTGGATGAACGGATTCCCGCTGGGTCGGAATCCCTCCCCTCTGCTTATGATTTCGAGGCAATCGGTTCTGGCCATGAGGTATGTCTCAATGATTATGGCTCGACGCACACAGTTTTGAGGGATTGGGGATTTCTTACCGACTTGAAGCCATCCAGATGATTGGTAGGAAAATATCTGGACCACCCTCCATTGTAGGAGGCTTTGGGCAGGCACAGGTACAGCTCCCCAAGGGGACGCTATTTGATATCCCCAATGGTTTGTACGCCCAATCCTCTCATTGCTCCCTTATTAGATCGAGGGACATATGTTAAAATGGTTTTCATATTGAGAAACAGGAGCAGGGAGAGGAGGAAGATTTATTGGTAACTTATATATTCGGTGGGAGCACAGAAACAAAGAATCATTACCCCTTCACTATTTCGGCTTTTATCTTTGGCCTATTTCTCACTACCATGCTGAGAGTCATGCGCTGTCACGCTCAGGGGGAGATAGGAAGAGTTTGAGCCCTTGCATGACAGATGAGGACACCCAGGTTCGTCCATAGTGCGAAAGATCTCACTGCGCACTGTGGGGTATCGCCGAACCACATCATTGATAATGAGCCATGAGAAATCGCAATGCGCATTGTGCGAGAAAAGTAAGCTCATTATCCGCCCTTCTCTGACTATGGTCAAGAGAGAAGCGCCGGGCTACTTGGAGTAGATTCAAGGGGACGTTTGTGGTCCCATCCAGCCCCTTTGTTGCTGTATGGTGCTTATTTTTGCATCGAGGAAGTAGTCGCATGTCTGTCTGCTGTCCAGAAGGGCTGGTGTGTTTACGCAACTCATGCAGATCATCATTTGCCTCCAGAATCAAATCCCTGATAAGCGAGTCAAGTCCATTAGGATGGACGGGGCAGAGGAATTCAACTCGAAAATGTTTGAGGTGTATTGCCAGTCTCTTGGATTCCGTGTGGAGCACGCGATGCCTCACATCCATCTCGAGAATGGGTTGGCTCAATCCCTGATAAAGCGCTTGCAGATAATTGCACGCACGCTCTTGATGAAGAGCAATCTGCCGAAATTATCCTGGGGCCATGCGATCGTACAAGCCTTTTAGTAACTCATCAGACTGAGGCCAAGTGGCACTGAGACTCTTCCTCTCACTATTTTGTTGATGGGTCTGTCCCCAGTATTGTGCACTATTGTGACGAGTCCCGATATCTCGTTTGCTGTAATCTGCTTGCTTGGTTAAGCGCGTCGCCTACCCAGCGGCATTGGACTGGAGCGGAACAGATTTTCCGCTACTTGTGGGGCACTGCAGACTTGTGCCGGTTTCACCTGTATGCCAAGACAATAGCGGGGCCACTCTTCGCCGGAAATGCTGATGCTGGGTACATGGCTGACCCGCATCACGCCTGCTGCAAATCTGTTTTCATGATAAACGGCACTGCTTTAGCATGGCCATCTGCCAAGCAGACCATGGTCGCTAGCTCCTCCAACCACTTGGAGATTCTTGCTCTGTACGAAGCTGGGAAGTAACTTGTTTGGTTGAGTGCCATGACTGGCCACCTGCGCTGGTCTTCTGGACTTAGCAGCATTATTGGCTATCCTACCTCAACGTTCGAGGACAATTCTGTGTGAATTCGCCAGATGCAGGAGGGTTTAATCAAAGGTCATGGTACGAAGCACATCCTCCTGAAGTTTTTCTCCATGCACGACTTGCAAAAGGATGGGGATGTAGTTCTCACGAAGATCGCCTCCAGCGAGAACATCGTAGACCTGATTACCAAGTCTTTGCCAACGTCTGTATTTCGGACATATGGCGGCAATGGGTATGAGGCGTTATGGTGATCTTATGTAGTCTTCCTTTGGTTCTATGATTCAGAGGGAGACTTGGAGTCTCGCTGCCCTCCTTCAACATCGCCTCCCTCTTTCTTTGCGCGACCCAACGTTACTTGAATGTCAAATCACCAAATCTCAACAGCCCCGGAAAAGCGTGAGGAAGGGAACGCTCAGTGGTAGTGGTCCACCCCGGTCCAACTCCACGCATCGGCGCAATTGATCAAGTGGCCCCTCGGCACTGATACTGGATGCATTGTTGTCTCCTCTTTTTCGCGTTTCATGTGTTTTTGTCTTCGCATCTCAACTTCTCTGTCTTTCTGTTTGACATAATATATAACGTCTCATCCTCTGTCCCTTACAGTTTATCTTCATTTTGGCGCTCACCCGCCCCCTTCCCGACTGTAGCCCAGGTAATTAGAAGCAAATAGGTGGAAGACAGACCAGACTCTAGAATAAGTGCAGAATGATTGTCCATTAGGAGAAGCAGCGATAGGCGATCACATGTCCATCGGAATCGCATTACATTTGCTGACCTGCGAAAGTCTTGACAATTCCGCGATACGAGGGTCGCAATCCTGCTGGTTGTGGTTGTGGTTGTGGTAGTCGGGTGGTGGTGGCGACGGTGGTGGTGGTGGCGGTCGAACAGGTCTCTTGGGGCAAGCGGCGGAGGAACCCTAGTGGCGGCCATCAATATGATAGGGGCAGGGGGGGCTCTTGGCCTGAGTAAACCCCCTTCGCATAGAAAACATTAGCTGAAATGGATAGGTCATGATTTTAGGTTTGAGTGTGAACAAGTGGGGGATGTTTTGAAGGCGTCACAAAAGGACAGCGACTGGAGCCTGCGGGGCTATATCCCCGCCGCGGCGAGGTTCCAGAAATAGCGTCGTCATCAACTGTCTGTGATCTCCACTCGCTGCCAAGTTCCGAAGCATTCCTCACGAGCAAGTTCCACGTGACGGGAGTGTTTCGGGTCGAGTCTCGATGGTGGGAAGCGCCAGAAATGATGGAGAAGAAGGATTCCGCGAGCAGCCATTTTTTTTTTAAGGCAAACCCAGATATCTATCACCTTCCATCCCCCCAAACCACATTTTGACCACCGTCACCACCATCCAACTTCAGGTCGGCAAGGGTCAGCACTGCGGCGGCTTCATCTAGTCCGCCTCCCAGTGCAAGTTCGGCCTCGTCTGTAAGCTCGGCCGCATCCCCGACGCCGGAGGCATCTGCACTCAGCGCATCGTGAGTAGCATTCAAGCCCGTATTTTGAATTGAGTGGGCGATCCTTTGTTGGTCAAAGCTCACCGCCCCCCCGCCCCCCCTCCTGCACCTTTTCAGGCTGAGGAGGGCCAGCACTGCGGCGGCTTTATCTTCAACCCCCCCGTGTGTGATTCGGGTCTCACTTGTGACTTCGTTGGCCGCAACCCCGACGGTGGAGGCATCTGCCGCACCACGCCCCAGCTCGAGACCAGGAGCGTCGCTGCCCCGAATGTAAGTGACCCCACAGCCGGACCTTTGCCTTAGGACCCCTCGGCGACTCTTCACCGTCTCCTCACCCACCCCACTCATCGCAGGCCCTTAGGGGTGAGCACTGCGGCAGCTTCAAGGAAAACGCCCCCAAGTGCCAGTTTGGCCTCGTCTGCAAGCTCGGCCTCATTCCTGACGCTGGAGGCATCTGCACCGAGCGCATTGTGAGTAACATTCAAGTATGTATTTAATGAACCGGGAAACTTGAGTTAGTCAAAGCTCACATCTGAATTCCCCCCGTTTTCAGTCTGAGGAGGGGCAGCACTGCGGCGGGTTTATCCTCAACCCCTCTGTCTGCGCTTCGGGTCTCACTTGTCACCTTGGCCCCGTCCTCGATGGCGGAGGCATCTGCCGGAAGACGCCCCAGGTCGAGACCAGGAGCGTCGCCGCTTCCAACAAGGCCCGATTGTAAGTGATCCAGTATCCGAATCTTGACTTTTCAAGACATAACTCGTTGACACCGACTCGTCCACTCACCCACCCCATTCCTTTCAGGCCCTAAAGGGTGAGCACTGCGGCAGCTTCAAGGAAAACTCCCCCAAGTGCCAGTTTGGCCTCGTCTGCAAGCTCGCCTCATCCCTGACGCTAGAGGTGTATGCACTGAGCGCATTGTAAGTCATAGTGTTTCGCGGGCGGGGTAAGCCGCTGGTCCTCCGTCGAAACTTACTCGTCTGCCCTCGCTCTCCTTTTACCGCCCCTCCCCTCCATTTTAATAGTGCCGTGGGGCAGCCCTGTGGCGGTAACATCTTCAACCCCCCCGTCTGCGAGTCCGATCTCATCTGTGACCTCAACCGCATCCCCGAAGTCGGAGGCATCTGTGTTGCGGTGCCCAAGATCGTGAGTAGGCTGCCTCGATTCGTTCTTTCCCCCCGATCCCGACTGTGCCCTCTCTGATCCCCTCTTCCCTTTTTGACAGTGATCATCCCGTCGTCAATTGAATATTTCCGGTCCTCAAGTCGTTTCTCCACCTCGCCTTGTTTATCTGTACCAGTAGCATCTATGCCAATTGTATGTACATGTCATCTTTAAGACCTCTCTCGTTTCCGATTTGCTTCGGAAGGTATCTCCTATCCCCCCCCTCCTCTGCCCACCGACTTTCGCCCCAGCAGCGTAATATGGAAAGAATAAGCTTCAGGCAAGGCTCGATAAGCGTAAGAAGAGAGTGGTGAAATAGCACGAACAGCAGGAAGTGGGACACGTCGAGAGAAGGGAGGTGACATCTTTATTCTTCGAGCTCTCTCCCTCGTCTGCATCCACTTTCTTAAGGGGAAGCAAGGCGGGGTCTTCTAGCCCAACGCCCCCCAAATCCGGGCGCTGTCTCGTCTGGATCGCTTTGGTGCTCCCGACGTAACTAAGTTACTTGATTCCCTTCCCATCCCCACTTCCCTCCTGATGGCTGCCACCCCCCCCCCCCCCCCCCCCCCCCCCCCCCCCCCCCCCC
>KZ994149.1:0-15542 GCA_003614705.1 Blyttiomyces helicus | reverse complement strand
AGGTCTTCCCGCTACCGGTCTGTCCGTAGGCAAAGAGGGTACCCACGCCGCTACCGAGAGCAATCGGAATCAGTCGCTGGGCGGTCTCTACATAAACCTGATGCATCCCGATGCCGAACAAATCAAGAAGCAAAATATTAGGGCACGGAAGCAAACGGAACGACATCGGACAACTCAACTCCCTAAAGAGCCCAAAGCAGTCACCTCCTCGCTAGAATTCGTCTCGGAGAACACAGTGTCGACCCCAAACTTGTGCGACTTGAACGTCCCGACTCGTTCGTTCCCAAAAACGTTCCACCTGGACTCGATGCTGTGAGCGTGCACGTCGGGGTTGACGCCAATGACGGCCGAAAACAGGCCCTTCTCGAGCTCGTTCTGCAGGAGCGGACGAATGCGGACGCAGATTGAAACGTCCTTTGTGGAGTTTGTGTCTGCGGCGACGAGGTCGGCGAGGCAGGTTGCGCGCGGGCGCAGCAAGGCGGGGCGCGGCAGATTTACGGCATGGTTGTCACGGAAGCGTTCAAAGTCCAGCTTGTGTTTGAGGACGTGGGAGATCGAGTCAGTGCGCAGGGAGACCGGGGGAGTGAATGGGGCAATCTTTTCTGTGTTGAATACAGCGGTTACGGTGGAGAAAGGGTCCTTGCTGTGTTCGTCAGGGGCAGGGGCGGCGGCCATTGTTGGGGTTGTTGTTGGTGGGGTTTCTGAGGACAGGAGTTTTTTTGTGTTGGAGACAGGTGCAATGGGGAAGGAGAGGGGAAAAGACGGCGGTTTATTTATTGATCTTGATAAGAGTTTTGGCTGTGACTCTCGACGAGTGCCACAGTGTTCAATGTTTGCATTCGCCATATTCTATGTTGGGCGCCATACAAACATTTGTTTGGTTGGGACGAATAAATATTTGTTCAACCCATAGGGATGTAACCTAAATTAACAAACTACGCATACCTCATGCAGTGTCGTGAAGCTCCTTCTGACCACGACCGCGGCTCCAAACATTGCCAAAAATGTTCCCAACACCTCAATTAGGGGTCCTCTATCAAGCAAGGCGGAGCTGCTCTCTCCGACATATCCCGCAAGCAGCGCCAGACCGCCGGTCTGCCCCCACCCCAACCAGAAAAAACTCTAGGCCGTAGCCACAAGTGAATGAGATAGTTGATCACCTTGAAGACGATAATGCGGCAGGAGCAGCGACAAACATCTGCGGAGCGCGGCACTAACACCATCGCGGACGCACTCACCGGCGAAGAGCTTTCCCAAATAAGCGAGTGGTTATTTTCGGAGGGAAAACCTCGCTGTAAGTGATGGAATTATAGCGGCTTCAGGGGTTTTGGTCAACTTTTGAGCACCTCTCCATCAATCACACCACCCCACATCTGACCGTGCCATTCACAGAATTTCAGGCTCGTGCAGACTTCCTCCTGCTGAGGTATCTTGTAGCGTGAAGGGAGCTCCAAGGTGGTCTTGACCTCCCCGTTCTCAGGATCCTCCGGCACTATGATCAAGGCATCCAGGGCGCTGTTCCCTTAGTAGCCCCACAGTTTAGAGTAATGCGTTCCACCCACTTTCGTCACAACACAAACAATTAGGAAACGATAATTGGTCCCACCCTTCTTGGGCCGCAACAGGCACAGTTCTTCTCCACGTCCTCATGAGCAATACTTCTGCGGGAATCCAAAGCCGTCACAAGCGAATTCTCCGGTTGTCCTAGGGTTTTCTGTCCTCCCTCTTGTGTGTATCACATGCTCGGTTTGTAAATGCTGGCTCCACTTGCGACGAAATGCTTGCAGATATTCCCAGGTCACCACAAGGGCTACATCCAGGGGCTTGACAAGCCTAAATGGTCAACAGTCGTGGGTGACGTTTATCAGGCTCCCTCTTGCTTCGTAACACGCGAGCTGTAGAGACAATCTCTCTTGCGTCGCAAGGCCCGAATTATAGAGTTCATCCCTCTCGCCCGCAGGTCAAGGTGGTTCTGAGGTTCTGAAGCTTCCTCCTGTGACAAAGTGGCGCACACACCCCAAGGAAACAGAGACAACACTGAACATCAACTTATTGTATAAGTAGAGGTTTGGTTGATAGAGCCTGAGAATCAGAGTTCGTAACAAGTTAAAGGTTGCTTTGGGAACGTCTCCAGAGCCGGGGGTTATTTGCTTTTGTGGTCGCGGTTGTGGTCGGAATCGGAGCAGGCAAGGCCGATGGTCTTTCTTCTGTGTGAGCATCGAGAAATAGCGGGGGAGCTTGTTCATTGAGCCAGCTCTCGTACGCTTCAGTGACTTTTATGTCTTCAAGTTTGAGCCATTGCTTGTCTGTGTCTGGGTACCCGAGCCATTTGACAAGGTAGAGTTGAGTGTAGTCCTTGCGTTGTTTGCGGATGTCTTTGGTGTTGACAATCTTCTCGATGATCTATTGGTCCACACCTATATGTCAATGGGAGCAGTGTAATGAACCAAGGTAAATGAGCGCTCTATGACAGTGAGAGGAAATATGAATGAAATTTGCTAAGTAGAAGGTTGCTTTGGAGACCACAACAAGGATAAAGAAGGGAGTTACTGAAGGTGTCAAATATGGCGAAGGAACCACAGCAGTTGAGGAAGGAAGTATAGGTATGATTGAGGTGGAAGAGTCTGACTAAGGACCACAGGTCGGTCCTTTGTCGCTATGTAGAATGCTGATAGGGATTGCAAGGGTAGCGCGGTAGCAGAGCCGCACCAGGGTCAGACATTGGTACAACACGTGAAGTCCGAAGATGGCCCGGAAACCAAGAAAGTTCCGGCGGTCGTCCATGTCCCAGCCACGTGCTCCCATACTCTAAGTAATTCCCACTAGTAAATCCCACACTATAGATGGAGGAAAGAAAGGATAAAAATGAGTCAAAAAGGGCGTGATTCATCGCACACCCTCAGATTCTGTGTCTGGCGAAGAAGGCAGCGTAATCTAGTTTGAAGGGCAAAAGAGCTCCGGGTTTAAAAGAGCGGAGGTTGGTAGCCCCACAGGTTTGGCAGTTTGTTCATTAATGGAAGGAGAGTTGGTACAACTTCGAGGAAGAGGAGTGTTATGTCGAGGGGGAGGAGGAGCCCAATTTAATCCTAAAGGATTGGGTTATGATAATTTTGAAAAAAGGTTCAGAAGGTTCAGCGAAGGTAGACAAAGGACAGTTACAGGGTATTTTCTTCTATCCTCTTGTATCACAATGCTGAGGCTTTGGGGTATTCCGTTCCACCCTCTTGCGTCGCAGCATGGACAGTTTGGTAAGAGTAATCCCTTCCACCCTTCTTGCATTGTAACGAGTGCAGTTGTTCTCAGGGTCGTCACAAGCGATACTTCGGGGGGAGCTCCAGGCCGTAACGAGCATTCTCTCTGGTCATCCTATGGCTCTCCGGATCCCTCTTGTGTTGTAACTCTTATGGTTGTTCTCCGGGTTATCACTTCTGGAGGAGTACAGGGGCAATCCTGCTTACTAATCCCACTTAGACCCACTCGTTACAAACTTGAACCTAGATGAAGGGGGAAAGGGATACAAGTGAGTCCAAAAGGGCGCAATTCATCACAAAAACACAGTAGTTTAGGGAGGAAATGCAGGTCCTCCTGAGGGGAAATAGTCTGACTTGGAACTTCAGGTAGGTCCGTTGTTGCTATGCAAAAAGGAAAATAGGGGACTCTAAAGAATGTGCAAGACTCTTTAAGTATGAAAGATGGACCAGTAACAAAGAAAGTACCTGCTGTCGGCGCCCGGACTTGACACCTCTCTGGTATTGTTCTACGGGGGTGACCCTTGGACACCTGGGCGGAGCGAGTGTTGTACTTAGACTTGAGAAGTCCCGAACCATTGCGCCTTAGATCTACTAAGCCCGATCCCATATACAGGCCCCCATGTACCCCCTCATTATCCATATTGCGTCTGTTTGCGGCTTAGCACCACATCCTTAGGCTAGTTATTGGCAGTGACCACATTAAGGAACCAACATCTTCTTTCCCCTTCCCCATCTGAGAAGGAGACTTTGACACCTCCCCCTGGACTCCAAACATCAAAGGCCTTGAAGGCCCCAGTAATTGGTACAAAGTTTACTACATAGAAGGCCATGCACAAGAGTTTGCCCTAATCCCTCTTGCGACGTATTGGGGACTCAAGGAGCCGGTTCCTTGTGCTATGAATCATGCTCGGTCATTTCCAGGTAAGCACAAGGCCTGGGATGAGTAGATGGTCCTTCTGAGGTTAATGTCAAAGTTGGGAGACACAGGCGTCTTACGATGTAGACTTTCCTAGAGGTGCAGTGGAAGTGGGTGATGTAGTTTTTTTTTTGGAGGGGAATTGCGGAGGAGCAGCCGAGCTTGTTGGTTGAGCCAGTTCCTGAACACTTTGGTGTCCTCCTGTCTTCCAGTTTGAGCCATAGGGTGTCTGGGTCCGGGTAGCAAGGCACTTTGCCGAGGTACCGCTGAGAGTAGGACCGAATTTGCTGTAGTTTGCTGATGGCCTTGACTTTGACAATTTTCTCAATGATCAATCGGTCTTCGCCTGAGATGTCAATCGGAGCCAGATAGGATACGAGGTTGGTGATGTGGTTGATTGAGGAGTTGGCTCGGACAGAAGGCTTGTGGATGTTGTCTTGGAAGTAGAGCCAGACAGGGGGATGCTCCTACTCGAGATGTCAAGCTTGTATGTGTCCAGAGTTTGGCCAGGTCAAATGATCTTGAAGGGGCCTTCCTTGTGAGCAATGAGCTTGTCCGGAGGCAAAGCTTCAAGCAGGCCCGTGATGCTGGGGAACTTGAGGAGGAACTCGATTTGTAGCCAATCGGGAGGATGGCCCTGTTGAAAATGGGGACAGGTGTATATCTCAGGTACGAATTTCGGTGATGTCCAATTTGAGGAAGAGTGTCAGCAAAGACCAGTTGTCATATGTTAGATCGATATACTGCTTGAGGACCTTCCTTGCTGTCTGGATCATTTGTTTGCACTTGCCATCAGTGTGCTTTTGGCGAGCTGTGGCGACAATGTCCTGGATGCCAGCAAGCTTGGTCAACACTTGGCAGAAAGCGGACACGATTTCTGTTTGTGAGTGCTCACAATGATCTGAGTTCAGCCGACTAGGGTGTGTACCCTGGAATTGTAGAGGTCTGCCAGCACTTAAGTTGTCTGTCCCAAGTTGGTTGGTTGGCCCAAGGAATATTGGCAAAGGGAGCTAGTCATTGAAGCAGAAACAGCAGCTGTACAGTTCCCAGTAGGTCCTGAAGACTTTAGGCATGGCAAAGGTATTGAGTCCAATCTTCTCTTAGAAGGGGTGCTGCACAAGAAGAGGGTGGACAAAGCTGTAGCTTTGTTCAGGGTCCTTGAAGTATTGACAGTCCGGCTAGCAGGTGATGTACTGCATCGTTTCCGTAAACACGGACTAGCAGTAGTACTTTGTGATGATCTTTTTGATGGTCGTCATTCTACCCTGGTGGCCGCAGATAGCGATTTGGTTGTGGTATCATTCCATGATCAATCCGCGCATGACCTACAGCACGTAGAGTCCTCCATCCTAGTAGTGGAGGTTACCGACATACTTATATGCCGCGAGGTTGTTCGGCTTCAAGATCTAGTTCTTGACACTGGCAAGTCGGGCCTTGATTTCGTGTGCCTTGTTGTCGCTGGTCATGTAATTGGGCCATGCAGCTGTTTTTCTTAGTAGGTGAAGTCGTTCACTCACCAGTTGACCAGAGCTTCATTGAGTTTGGAGGCGAGTAGAATGTTGACGAGGATCTCGATTCCCTCTTGGTATTTGCCGCACTTAGGGCCGAATTGGGGCACATGGGAGAGGAGGTCCCCCACAGTGTTGAATCAGCCCTGTTAGAACTTAGTGGCTTGGATGACTTACTGGAGCTCTTTGAGACAACCTACTTGTTGTTGGCTGAGCTTGGGTTGAGTGTTGAAATAGATGATTGACTTGTGATCCCTGAAAGTTCGGATCTGGAAGCCCGTGTACTTGATCCAGTCAGCCTTCAGGAGTTTGATGAGGGCAAGTAGCTCCTTATCACAAACTGGGTAGTTCAGCTCTGGCGGCTTCATCTTCCAACTGAAATACGATATCTGTCAAAGTCAAGGAAGATTTGTCAGTCTCTTGATGGTGGCCAGAAGCAGCATTTGATTGTCCTCCTTGGCCCATTGTGCAATACATCTCCCTATAGCTTAGTCAAAGGCATCAGAGAGCACATAGGTGTCGAGGCTGGGATCCAACTGAGGAATCTCAGCTGTGTTGGACATGGCATGCTGTAGGTATTCAAAGCGAAACTGTTTGTCCCTGGTCCCAGACTGCGGCTTCTTATCAGCTTGGAGTTCTGAAAGCAGGTAGGCCATCTCGGTATAGCTATTCGTGGACAGAAGGAGATAGTTGGTGAATCCAAACGACAACTGGATGTCGTGACTGCTCAGTGGCACTTCCCATTTGAGGACTATGGCAATCTTTGAGGGAGCTTTAGAGATGCCGCCTTGTCCAACTCAATGAACACGGAATTCGACATCCTCTTTGCCCCAGAGGCACCTGCTACCCTTGTTCTTCACTTGCTTGGGAAGCATGGCAAGGACTTCTTCTTATGCTCTCCATAGGTGTATGAGTGGATGAGGATTTTGTCAATGTAGAGTATGATTAAGTGGTTGTACAGGTGAACAAATATTGAGTTTGTGAAATATTGGAAGCAAGCAGGGGTGTTCGAGAGGCAGAATGGCAAGACCGACAACTCAAAGTAGGGGTATCGGGTCCAGATCGCCGCTTTTTGTTGACAATATCATGGTCAAAGCTCATTCTATGGCATGCATTCGTGACGTCCACAAGGGTGAAGTATCTGGTGTGGCTGGCCTATTGGGCATCTCAAGGAGGCTTGGTAGAAGAACCCAATCCGGCTCGTTGACCAAGTTGGTGCCTCAATAGGGAGGATATAAATGTATGCCACTGTCCTTCCTTTTTGCCAAAACGATGTGTGCTTGACAGGGCGATTGGAAGTGCCATATCTGTCCTTTCTCAAGGTAATGTCCAGTTTGTTTTGGACAAATGGGCAAAGTGATAAGATCCTTGGCTGGGCAACCTCTAGGAGTTCAAGCGAGATGTTGTGTAGCGCTGAGCTGGCGAAAGGCCAACGTGCAGTTGGAAGAGGGAAATCTTGTCGTACTTCGCAATCACCTCTTTGAGGAGGCCATCATGGACGTTTGTAGCAGCGTCAATTTAGGGTTTCAGGTTGATCTGGTCAAAAAGCTCCCTTGGGGTGGCGGTCTGGGAGGCTTGGATCTCTGGGAAATCTGGGTTTTCAGGTCATTGTACACCAATGGTATACACTGGACGACATAATAGAAGTTCTAGCGATACCGTGTCCTGATGAAGCAGTGGGACGTCACCTCCAGCCGGTGATAGGTAGGAACTTGGGAGGTTCTGGTGCCCGGGCTTTATCCTCGATCTTTCAGTTATTGGTAATGAATTGGACAGCCTCTGTATTTTGCCAGGTCTGGACGGAGGGTGTTTACCCCTTTTCAGAAGACAGGTTGCAATGCGATGCTGAAGTTTTGACATTTTTGGTGCCTGAATGCTACAGCTGGTGGTACTGTGCCGCTAGGCCAGGCAGTGGTGGGTCCTTGGAACTGCCTGGCAAGAAGGAGGCTGGCTATTACATTTCATCTGATGGATGCAACTCGAAGGCAGGGCTTTGAGCTCTGCAACTGATTTGGAGGCGGGATTCAGTAGGCCTATGTCCGCTGGAGTCATGTGGACAGGCCAGATAGATTTGCTGGGAGCAGCAGGGTCAACCTAGAGAGGGCAGGATGATCTGACCTTGTGGAGGCGAGGCTTGGGGAAGAACAGATCAGAGACAACCAAGGTGTAGCAGCCTTAGTCATTGAGGATCCTCGGGAACAGACTGTTGAAGCAGGCAGGCATGGGTGACAAGAGAATAAACATTAATGGGTTTGTTTTAGTCCTTGATAAAGGAAGGGTGGCTTCGACTACTTTGCCTTTATCGTGGTATTTGCCAATTCCAAACTCATGCCCCACCAAAGTAGGGGTCTCTGCTGGCGTCTTGAAAATCTGGGCCTATCCTGAAGTGCTTCCAGGTGTGATCCCCTGAGTTCTCTGGCTATGTGGCCATTCTCTGGACCCCCACCTGGTCCTGAGAGATTTGCAGCGCACATTCTAGATCGACCATCCTGAGGTTAGGACACACCTGGAGATTGTTGATCTGTAATGGGCGAACCAATGGGTCATTACCCTATGAGTCTGCATCACAAAAGAGCTGCTGTTGCTCCTCTTCGAAGATATGAGAGGCTGTGTAACATTTTCTAAGTCCGCGTCTGTCCGCAACGAGCGCCCTCAGGAGCATTTCCTCATGGGCTGCCACTTCAGTAGGTTCTGCAGCCATGAGCAAAGGAGTTGCCATGTCCTCTGCCACCCATTGGTGTGTGCCTCCAGAGGTGCGGCAGGTTGTTGAATCAAGCTGATCACACATGGTTGTCCCAGGATGGTATAAGGAACCAAAACTGTCTGCAGAGCTAGCATATAGTTGTCGTAGGTAGCCAGGAAAAGGCTTGGTCCCGCTTCGGTGGAAACCAGTGGCTCAACGTGCAAGATAAAAAACTGTGGTTGCGGTCCTGACTGGCGCCAATGTTGCAAGGACTGTCCCATCGTGTAAGGGCTGGCACAATTGCTTCGAAGGTGGGGCAAGGGCAACTCTTTGAGGATTATTGCCTAAGAGGGTAGAGAGTAGGTGGTAGCGGCTGATCAGCTGCCTGGACTACAAAGAGAGGTGTGGCTCATTTGAGTTGCTCAAGGTTTTCTTTGAGGTTTTGTTGGGATTAGTCGGTCACAGAGGAGCCAAAGTTTGTTACAAATTCAATGCTTTGGTCAGAGCCGTTGTACTTCCTGACTACCTTGGCTTTGGCAAAACTGATCTGCGTCTGATGATTTTCGAAGGGTGGAGGAGGTTGGCGGAGGAGGCCGACTGGCGGAGGTTGATATTTTTGACTTCGTCACTAATAAGGAAGGGAACAAAGTTTCTGAACAAGTCCAGAGTGCCAGGATTGGTCGACCCTGTCAGGGGAATGATGCATTGGTATAAGTCATATTTGTGACTCTCAGATAGTACAGGCAAACACTTAGTGAACTCCCTGGCCACACCGGACTTTATAGGGAGATTTTGTATTACATGCAGTTACTGTCCACAGGCAGACACTTAGTGAATTTCCTGGCCACGCTGAACTCTATAGGGGGACGTTTTACTGCATCAGGTACTGTCTACCAAAGACTGCCTTGAGGCAGGAACCCACGACACAGTACACACTTCATCTTTTTGAACATTCTTGGGTCTATTGAGGTGTACTGAGCTCACTAATATCTTCTTTTGCTTGGTAAACTCAGGTAGCTACCTGCCTCAGCCACCAAACAGGTGCCTACAACCTGGATCCTGCCAAGGTGCTTCACACTGACATGGAGCGCCAAGGGCCACGAACTAACCGTGCGATCCACAAAGCCTATCTCAGCATACAGATCCTGAGCTGCATTCTTGAAGCACTTGCTGCATTCTACTGGGAGAGCGGCAACTTCCACCTTGCTTGCGCTGCAGTTCTGCCACTTCAGGAACTCTGGCAGATGGTCCTCCATGGTCTCGAGCACAGCTGGAAGGAGGTGCAATATGGGAACGAGGCAAAACCTCAAGACCGGAAACTAGCTACCGCCGGGATCCTAGCATCAGTGGAGATGTTGCCTGTCCCGATGTAGCTGGGACTGTGTTGTGTTGATGGATTTTGTGAGCAACCGTTCATTCTCCAATTCGCCTCATTCAATCCCTCCCCCACTAACTGCACTTTCTCTGCCGTTCCCGTGGCAATGGCTTGATCCCTATACATCGCTTTTGCTCCACATAAACTACCTCTTTATCACCTGCCACGATATGCTTTGCCACTCCATCTGCACCAAGGAGCGCACTTCCCAGATTATTCTCAATCAGGTGCTTCCAGAGATTAACTGAAAGATCAACCATATGGCAAAGATGCTCAACAGGAATGTGAGCCTGATATCAGACAACATGACCAGAGGCTTTACCGCTATGAGCAAGGAGTTCTGCGTCCTCGGCGGTTGGGTTGGCCCCATCAACAACTTGGCATCAAGCTTAGCGGAGAAAAATCACAGGCGCAACGAATCTAGGTAGTCCACAATTCTCCCTGGTTTTGGGGTGCTGCGTAGTGCATAATTGTGTGTTTATGTGTTGACCACATATCACTATCTTCTTCAGGAAGCTGCTGATGTTGTCCATTTTGCTGTGGATGTTGCCGCCTCTACAGCGGCTCTCACAGCTTTGCCCTCCCACTGCCTGGTTACCACTGCACTCTCTGGCACCCCAGCTTTCACCACACTAAAGTCCCAAGCTCCTTCCACCCGACAGCCTAACCTGACCAGTCCACATCTCCACTGGCAAGCCCCAGTCTGATGTTGATGGTGCTATTGCCCCCAATTCATTCCTATCCTGTACAGGATGTTCAAAGTCCTAAAAATGGTGGTGCAGGAACGGCACGAGTACCAGTGTAGACTCTTGTGTGCAGTTGGGCTTTGAGGCCTGGTCATCAAATACCTGGAGGCCAACTACAAGGGCTAGAGAAGGTTGAACAAGAAAAGACAGATGATTAGTGGAAGGAAATCTATGAGATTGTAGATTAAGCATATGTGATTAATATTGCCTTTTCCTAATCATTTGTATCCTTTTCCCAATTATTATTAGTGTTGGATTAGATATCTGGTCTGACTGAGTGTGTGGGAGCACAGATTTGTGAGATTGGTGACTACAGGTACCTTTTTTGTACCCAGTCCGTTTTTCGGACTTTACTTGTCCTATTGATTCCGATCTCCATGGGACTCCCCACTGAGTGGCAGATTCCAGCACCTTCCTTAGAATCCCTCATCTACAGTGGATATACCAACAACAGACGGAACTGTGGTCCTGGTCAGACACTTTCCCCTCCCTCAGATCTTCACTTCCTTCCCAACATGCTGTGGTTTCTTTACTGTCTTGAACTTCTCCAGAATTTCCCTTCCAAAGTCGAAACAGATGCTCTTCTCTGAGAAACAAAACATAGTATTTTGTGTCCTTTTCCCCATGCAGTTGTAGAGCACTGCTTTTCTGTCGGCTTTTTACATGGTAGCACCTCCCCTTTCCTTCCTCACCTCCATTTGTAAGCGACTCAGCAAGGCGACATCCCGGGTTGAGCATCATGACAATCAGTGAGCATCAAGGAATCATGGATCTACTCTGAGCCTTAACTTCCAGATGCTACTTTGTTACTCCTATGTCTGGAGTTGGACCAGGAGCAGGAACAGGCTTTGGAGCGGCTGGGGATGTTGGTGACTCAGGCCCAGGAAAGAGCGCGCCAGCTTCAGCCCTTGCACCTAGAGCAACGGCTCACCACACGCTCACTCCCATTGACTTGGCCAACATCAATATCACCTTTGCCCGCAACCAGGGCACCGTCCAGATCAGCCTCACCAAATTGAACACCCCAACCTACTTGAATGCTCCTTTTGTAAGCCTCTCTAAGGATATCCATTCCCGCAAAGCCAATGTGGTCAAGATGTATGATGGCCTCAACCAGTGAATTGAATTTGTAGTGAACCTTCCCCCCCCAGCAAGCTACTACCTCAGGCGATACCCCAAGGAAAACCTTAAGCAGATTGCCATGATTAACACGGTCCTCTTTGGCTCACAAGCAGCCAACTGGCCGCCACAGCCTCTGGTCTACCGTGTCACCGATCAGGACCACTGCTACATCTTTCTCATCATCTCTTTTGAAACGTGTGTGACCTAGTAGCGGGAGAAATACAGCTGGTTCAAAGTCCCTCCCACCCGTACACCTTCCGCACCCCTGTTGCATTCCGCCTTTATCCTCAGGCTCCCATCCACATGACTGCTTTGGCGAACCACTACTTCCCCAAGAATGTAGTCAACTGTGTCAAGCTTGAGCTCGCCAATATAGCATTGAGAGCCAGCCTATTGGAAGCCAGCGGCTGTTAACTCTGACTCCTCAACCTGGCTGGCCCCGCGGTTCAGTACAAGGGCGAAACCTGTTTATGACCACTACCTAGACAACTACTACAAAGCTTTGATAATGATAAACCCTAATCTTTGAGCTGCCATTGGTGAATCCATTGTGCGGAACCAGAAAACAATGAAGGGACTAGAGATCCCTCACAACATCTACAAGACAATCAGCTACGCTTGCGAAGCCCACAAGGATTTCAGCTTCATAAGTGTTATGGGTCCTAGCCAGAAGGAACGCAAACATGTCTGGGGCAACCCCAAATATTTTGATATCCTAAGTCAGCTCGGCAACCTTCCTTTGCATGTAACATTCCTCAGAGTGTTGACTCCACTCCACCTTTGAGGCTATCGCACCAATCCAAGCGCCTAGGAATGGTCCCTGCCTAATTGGCAACAGTCTAGCCCTTAGCCAGAGTTCCCCTTTCCTTGCGCTATGCCTCACCTCCATATAGGCCAGACTAACCATCTTTCTGGCTAGCTTCGGCAACTTCATCTAGCTCCACCGCGGATATCCAATCGTCAGGCTACCCCAGAACAGCGCAGCCTATTGTTTTATTTCAGCAGTCTGCCACATCTTACGGTTGGTCTAGAGGCGCCCTTGGGAACACCGTCAGACAACAAGGCATCTTCCACGGAAAACGTCTAGGAATCCATCCACGTGGAAGCCCTCAAGGAAAAGCTCGTGAGGGCACTACTTGGGGATTAGGAGGACGTGCATGTACCAACTGGTACATGGCCACTCACTCCTTTGAAGCAGAGCAGCAGCGGCTCTCCTACAACGCAAACCTCCAACACCAAGACATGCCGGTCCACATATTCAAAATCAACAACATCCAGAAGACCTCCACTCAGCCGGAAGATTCATGGGGCTCCTCATGGGACCCCTTCATGATCAGCCACAATTTTGGAAAGTGCCTGTGGAGACCCCTACTATGCTGACGCATAGCATGGGAATTTGCAGATATCAGGAAAAAGACACAGCCATCGAAGCCACCATTGTTTCTTTTGTCAAAGTATCTGTTAAGTTTATCATCGTCAATCCTTTCGTCATCCATGCCCGCTTCAACGGCAAGCTTCAAAGGATCCTTGAAGGAAATTCGCGGATAACATGAAAAAGACACAGCCAACAAAGCCACCCTTGCTTCCTTTATCAAAGAATCCGTAAATTTCCATGATGGTTAATCCTCTTGTCATCCGCGCCGACTTCAACGGCAAGTTTCAAAAGATCCTTATCAACTCCAGATGCATCAGGCGGGTACTCACCAACCCCTTAGCTCCAGCAAGGCCAGTTCCTTTTGACCCCTGCAAGTCAACCATCCAGCCTGAGGCGAGTCCACCCTATCGATGTACAAGACTCACACGGACATCACCATGCAAGACCCAGCCTCGAAGATTGTAGAGGAACTCAAGGCCCTGCCTTTGGTCGTAGCCTCCATAAGATACTATGTAATCCAAGGACTCACCACCATCTGGCCTGAAGGCATGTTGCAACCGGCTATCGAATTTAAACACTAATGGTGGAACATCAGCAAACCTTCACAACTGAGCTTCTAGGAGTGAGAATGGACTCTTCCAACTGAACAGTGAGATACTGGACCTGTTCTCTTGTCTCCCTCCGCTGTTGACTTATATAATGAAGACGAATCCAGGAGACCAGAGTCCCCACGGTCCACCCCCATTGTCGGTTCCACTGAAAGGAAGTCCCACTGGTTCCTTAAGGCGTGTAGTTGCTCTTAGAATACACTCAGATGAAGGTCTACTGCTCCAACCTCTCACTCAGGACAAACTTGCCAAGCTCAGGAAGCAGGTTGAAGGCTACCTGGGAAGAGGATGGATATGACACTCCTGGTCAGCATGGGCAGCCCCAATCGTCTTTGCTAAGAAGAAAGACGGCGGCCTACGGCTATCTCTCGACTATCAAAGTCTCAATTCCTTCACCAAAGGCAACCAAACACCTCTACCTAGTCTTCTCAGGATGGTCTTCTCAGGAGTCAGCCCAAGCCACTAGCCAAACCCAAGTGCCTCACCCTTGTTAATGTCAAAGAAGCTGACCATTGAATCACGGTGGCTGCTGACCCCATCAAGGAAACAGCAATCGTGACTCCATACCACCACTTTTGAGTGTTGGCTGTGTGGTTCGGACAATCAGACGTCCCTGAATGCTTCCAGCGCTTCAAGAACTCCATGTGTGGTCACTTGCAGAAAAGTTAGTCATCTCTCAAGTGAAGACATACTTGTCTACTCAAAGGCCAAGGAGCACCACAAATGCACTGTGTAAGAACTCCTAGCAATCCTGCTCAAGCACAAACTTAACATCAAAGGGACCAACTGTCTCTCGGGGAAGGGAGAATTCGAGTTCTGTGGTCATCAAGTCAGACAAAATAGCGTCTCCATCCTTCTATCCCAAATTGCCACAATTCTTGAATGCAACATCCCTCAAAGAACCCACGACCTCCAGTAGTTCCTCAGGTTCACCAAATACCTCCTGCGCTACAATGTCAATACCTCAGGGATTACCTACTCACTTCTGGAACTACTCTTGGAAAAGAAACCCTGGGTCTGGACCAAACGCAAAGAGTTCCCCTTTGAGCACCTGCAGCATGCCATATCTGTTGTGCCAGTACTCGACCACTTCCATCTCAGCCTTGAGACTAAAATCTTCTCTGACACCTCCAACTACACTTGTCCTGATAGGTGGCTCAGCTTGACAAAGCTGATGACCCAATAGCAAGTACGATCCCAACCGGAGCAGATTACAGCCATACGCGAGTCGACCACTTGGTAACAGCTCCTCAAGTTTACCCAAGGCCATCGTTGAAGTTGGACTCTGGCAAGCACAAGATCCGTACTTCAACTCCCACGGCCAGAACCGCGAGCCAATCACCTACGAAGTCGGCAACCAGGTCCTCCTCAGCATCGCTGCCATCACCACTCAGTTGAAGACTTCGCTGGCAAACAAGCTCATCTCAAGCTGCGCCGGCCCCCTCATAATCATCAGCCTGGGTCCAGCTCCGGACACTTGCGAGATTGAAATCTCGATGTGCAGCATCCACCATGTCTGGCCCTACTTTCTCCTCAAAGTACCTAACCCCTTGTTCAACCAAACTCCCCCGTCCACTGCATCCCCACCATCTTATCCTAGCCTGCTCCTCTAGACATGGAAGGCGAATGTGTTATCGAGAAAGAGGGTTGTGAGCTCAACTGTACCTCATCATATGGCTTGACAACACGGACGCAGAAAACCAATACCTCACACTCAAAGATATCAAGGACACTTAAGCATACAAGAACTGGTTCAACAATCAAGCTTGTCCATGCTCCTCGATACTCCTTCCGAATCTCCATCCACTCTCCAGTGTGATCCTCAGCCACAGAAGCAAACTACTCTCGACCTTGACCTCACATGAAAACAACTGCCTACTGTCATGATCCAGAGTCTCGCTGAGCTGTCCTCCTTGTCAAGAGGTTTCTGGAACATTTTCATTTGTTGGATTTGGATC
>KZ994148.1:0-15551 GCA_003614705.1 Blyttiomyces helicus | reverse complement strand
ATGGGGGTGGGGGGGGGGGGGGGGGGGGGGGGGGGGGGGGGGGGGGGGGGGGGGATCTTGGACGGACCTTGCGTACCTTCCCAAGCAGAGCCCATTCCTGGAATTCCTGCACGGGCGCGAGCTTGCGCCACGACAAAATAAAGCCAAACCGGGGGAATGGGAGCCCAAAGGAATGGATCGGGCGACAGGAGACCGACCGTCGGCAATATATGGCGAGATCTGGGGGAAAAAGCAGATCCAATATCTGGTATTCCTGTCGAGCTTGCGCCGCGACAAAATAAAGCCAGACCAGGGGAAAAGGAGCCCAAAGGCAAGTAGCTGGCGAGATCTGGGGGAAAAAGCAGATCCAATATCTGGCATTCCTGGCAGGGAGCGACACAAGCGAGCGTCCAAGCGAAGCGAGGGCGCGAGCTTACGCCACGACAGAACAAAGCCAGACCAGGAGACTGGGAGTCCAAAACTGGTCAGGGTTTCCTGCCAGCATATGTAAGACTTATTACACCCCCCCACCACTTTCTTCCCCCCCATGGGGGATAATAAAATTCCAACCCACCGGGTTTCGACGTTTTTAGCTGTTTGTAGCCTCTTCAAATTTCCCCCCCCACCCTTAGGGAAACAGTCTGGAGAGGCAATCAGTTCAGTTTTCCCCCTTTTTCTGAGTGCAACAGAGAAGAAAAAAGTTGAAGTCCAGTTTTGAAATCTAGCGCAGTCACCAGCAGGCACAGAATCACAAGAGGTTAAAGCAAGGAGCAAGCAACCATGTGTATTTTACCCCAAACTACTTGGCAGCTGGCAGGGTTCCGGCACTCTCAAACACTCACGCAAACCTTTAAATACAATCAAATTTCGTACAGCTCAACAACACACCACACCCACCCAACTTCTCCTGGTGTGCTGTTCTGGTGTAGGCCTGTCTATATCCTCCTGTTATAGAGGTGGATCAGGCGTACAGTGTACATATGAAGAGAATCAGGCGCTAAGCTGGCAAGCACATGGCTTTGTGGTCACGCCACATACGCTTACTCTTGTGCTCTCATTGCTCTCACAGGGTCTTTAAGAGCCAACTGCTGCCAGAAAATGATCTACCAGGGCAGTGGACCTTCTCTAGGCCCGCTTAGAGGATCCGGCAGAGGCTACAACCTGTAATCTTCTGTTTGGAAATTAAGAGGGGCCAAAAAGGTGAAGATTAAGATTGAATCAGCATGGAAAAAGAGGAAAGGGAAATAGCGGAGATCGACAAAGGGGAGGGGATCAAGGAACTTCTCAAAATAGATCTGGAATGCTGGCTACACTTGCATTCCAGTGCCTCACTAACACTCCGCCTGCACTTAGACTGTACTCCACACATGCCCAGTCTGAACCCCAACCCTCACTGTACCCACACCATATATGCAGAAACTTCCATTTCATGTTATTTGAGACACATACCGCGGAGGAGCCCTAGTACTGGCTCATCCTCGAGCGCGGTGGGGATCCAACCTCATCAATGGACTGCACTTCCAAAGGAGCTGGACTGGACCCTTAGCTTCGTTGAGGAATACACAAGAAGGTCATAACCCATCCCGCTCTCCCTAAGAAAGGTACAGGTACAACCTAGCCTGGCAGGTTGGGTTTTTCCATTTTTCGAAGTTAGCCATTCCAGACAGTAGGTCGTCCGGCGGCAAGCTTGCCCTGTTCTTCGACAACCCCAACCACCCTTTAGGAGGAAGGCCAGGTTAATCAGGTCCAGCTCTGTTCCACCACCAGCCACCCCTCCAGTAACCGCCCCGCACCCGACTTCCTACCGATAACCACCCATCCAAATGCTGAACAAGACCCTGAAGGTCAACGAAACCCCCTGGAAGGTGGAAGCCCCCCAGTTATTTCTTCACTCTCCCCCTCTCCAGACCCCACCAAAACCACTCCCTGCCTTTGCATATGGTTATGGCAGCATGCCCCACTTCATCCCACTCCCACCAGCTTACTCTGGCTCCACTAACCCGATTGTCATCGCCTCATTCTTCTGCTCCCCTGAACACCACTTTGCCACTGTCTTCGCGACTCCCCCACTATCCATCAGCCACGCTACAAAAGCCTTGTCCCTTGCCAGGGTCATCTATGTTGTCAGCAAAATTCATGAAATTGGCGCCATCGCCGTTGCTTTGCGACCGGCGTGTGAGGCATGGCCGATGAAGGAGGGTAACGAGGGGAAACTGTTTCACACAGTAGTGTATTTGCAGTTCGTGGCTGAGGAGGCCTACACTGTGTGGGAACTCGCCAACTCTGAAAGAAAGGATATCATGAACAGGCTGATGACGGGACTGGTGCAGGTATGGGCTCTTGCAAACAGCGGTTCGCTGGCTTATGACAAGCAGTCGTGGGAAAAGTACCCTGTGGGGGTCGAGGGGTATTTCCTTCCAGCCATCCACTACGAGGAGCTTGTGCAGAAGTGGGCGACGGTCTGTTAGGGTACGCAGCCGTTTGTCCAGTGGCTGCAAGAGCTCAAAGACCTCAAGGCTTGACGCGGAATCTGCATCTCCGAATAACTTGTTATCTGCAGCGATCCCCAAGTAGTGCTCACGTCCCAGGCCCAGTGCGCCTCCCTCACCGATGAAACCCGAACTTTTGCTGCCGTCTCCACCATCTTCCATGCTGTTGCACGGCTTCTCTTGCTCTCCAAGGGAAACCAGGGAAGGGAGTGGGACAAGTAGCAACTTGTATAATTAGGATTGTCAGGGGCACCACAAGCCAAGTGGTGGAGGGGCTAGCGTGTATGCTTAACCAGCTGCAGTTAGCAGGGCGCGCCGCCGCATCCATGCCCTTACTTCCTTGGGAACGACGGCTAGTTCAAGTGCCAGCAAGTCATCATCAACCACACCCGCCTCAACTGCCCGAAGGACTGCCCTGCTGTTGATCGTCTGTTGCTCGAATGTGGTGCCACTGCTCTGGCTGCAGCCCCTGCCCCCACTTGAGTAGCTTGATTGATGGCTCGCGTGAACAAACTCCATTCTGACCCTGAGAAATCAGATGCTGGGACGGTGGCATCTTCCACCGAGTTGATCGTCGGCGCCATCCATGAGGACCTTGACAATGACCAGGAGGTTGACTCCTTATTGATGTCACAACTAAGAACAATAGCATTGTTGCGCTTCTTGACACTGGCTCCATGCCACCTTCGTCGATCGTGCTTAGGCCATCAAGCACGGGTACACGCTCCGCCCGCTAGGGTATACCAGCCGCTTTGGCCAAGCATCCAGGGGGGGGGGGGGTTGGAGGTCACCGAATATATCAAGGTGGCTAACCCCATACGTGGCAAGATCAACAAATCATACAAGGCTTTCCTCTTCCTTGTATCTAACCTTAAAGGCGCACACAAGCTCCTCATCGGCAAGGACTACATGGGTGCTACTGGCATCCTTGTCAAACATATGCTCCCTGTCTTCAAGGCATACTACGCGGCGCCCACCGATCATGCGCCACAACGAACCCACCGCTGCTGATATCTCTGAAACCCCAGACGAGATTAAGGTCACCATGTTCAGATCCAAAGTTGATGTCAAGAAATTCCACAAGGTGTTGGCTCTGCTCCAAGAGTGTGATGAGAAGACCATGTCGGAGGAGGATATGTTTGTTGCACTCAATAAACTGACCCTTGAACTGTACTCTGATGTGATCGTGGACAAGCTTCCCAACACTATCCTTGCCCTTGCCGTGATGTCCCCACCCACTCCATTTGCCTCAAGGACGGCGCTGATATCAGCAAGCCCCGGCCTTGCCTAATCCCCATCCTAGTTAAGTTGAGATTGTTGGTCATGCTCTGTTTCCGCAAACACCTGGACTCAGGCCAACTAGTCTGGTGCAGCCCAAACAACCCTTTCTTGTCCCACCGCTTCGCCAAGGTGAAGAAGGGGAAAGGGTATGACATTGTGCCCCGCATGCTTATTGATTTCCACAAAATGAACGCGGCCCAGGTTGAAGGTGCATACAATATCCCGTGGATCGTCGATACCCTGAACCACGCCACCCTTGGCAGGTACTGGGGATTGATCAATTCAACTGATGCGTACTCCCAAAGCCGCATGTATACCCTGTGAGACAGAAGTACAGGCCCATCTCAACACACCTCGGCCAGCTCAAATTTGCTGTCATGGCCTCAGGGCCTCAGCAATACTCCTGCCACCAGAATCGTCTCATCCCTCCTCAGGCCGGTGAACTTCCTCTGAAAGTTTATCCCTACGCTTGCTGATGCCTCTCCCATATTCCACCACCTATCTCATAAAGACATGGCGCTCCAATGGACCGCAAACAAACAGGCCGCATTTTCTGCCTTCGAGACTCAATGCAGCTGCCACAAAATGCTACGTGTGCTTCACTACAACTCTGAAGAGCCCATTTGGCTTGTCACTGATGCATCAAACAAGGCGCTGTGTCGAGTCAGGGACTGGACTGGCAGGCTGCCCCCGCAGTTTGCTTCCACCCTACTTGTTCTCCGACACCAAGCGCGGCTACCCTGTCGACGACTGGGAAATTCTCCTTGACAGGCTTCGGCAGTTCCGCACCCAGAACCTGGGCGTGAAACTCTGCGTGCTCACCAATCACGACTCCCACTGCCACTTCCGGAACCGATGCTTCTTGTCAGGTAGACAAGCATGTTGGCAGATGGAAGGCGCTGACCATGACTTCATCGTCAGCCACATACCAGGCACCCTGACCACAGTTGCCGATGCACTCTCGCACTACCCCCAGAACCACATGCACGAATCTGTTGAAGCCATCCTCACAGATGCAGCTTGCAACGTCATCCGTATCATTCATGAGACAGCATGGTCCCCGGTCCTCCAAACTGGCCTCTCCAACAGCTACATCACTGATCCATTCTACGAGGACTTCCTGGCAAGCCCTGTGCCCGAAGTACTTCACTCGCGAAGCAGATGGCCTCTTCTGCCTGGATGGGCAGCTGTGCATCCCCACTTCCGCCACTCTCCGCGCCAACTACCTTCGCAGGTGTCCTGACATGTTCCGACACTTCCGATTAGGCGAGACGCTTGCTGCCCTTGTCAAAGATTTCCCTTGGCCTACCATGTGGAAGGACACAAAGGTCTACTTTCGCTCCTGCTACACCTGCTACTTGAATAAGGACAGGATATTGTTCCCTCCGGGAGCGCAGCGGAACGTGCCCATTCCGGATCACTTACTTGACGACATCTGTTTGGACTGGACCAGTCCGTTCCCCTTGACCTTAGACAGGCACTATACCCTTCTGGTTCTCTGCGACCGCAAATCCAGCCTTGTCCGCGTCATCCCTACCACCAAGGACACTACTCCCCTAGACACTGAGAAGGAACTCTACGTCCAGTGATACAAGAAGTAAGGCCTTCCTGCGTCTATGGTTAGTGACCGCGACCGCAGGTACCTCAATATTATGTGGCGTGAATTCTGCACACAGTTGAAGATCGACCACCATTTATGGCCACCACCGGCCACCTCGAAATCGACCCCGCCAAAAACGCCATCAAGAATGTCTTCCAGACCATCCACTACCTCCTCACAGGCACACCTGACCACTCGCATTGGTCCACACTAGTGCCTGACGTTGAACTCGTCATGAACTCATAACACAACACTGCCACCAGATTCATCCCGCATGGGCTCATATGAGGATTCCAGCCGCGTCAGTTCCCCAAGCCGACTAACTTGTCCATCAGCATATCTCCTTGACCAATAAACCTGCGAACAACTGGCCACTGTAGCGCTCAAGCGCAACCACATCCGCAACACATGCGCGTTCAACGAAAACGCCCGACTGACCCTGAGCACCAGGTCAGCGAATTGGTCCTGGTCAACACAACCAACCTCCCCCGTACGTCTGTCCTACCAGACCAGTCTGGGAAGTTCACTGAGTGCTTTGCCTGGCTCTAGAAGGTCACCCACATCTTGCCGCATGGCGGCTATTGTCTCCAATTGCCTGTCAATTTGCGCGCAAACAATTTGTTGAAAACACACCTTCTCAAATCCTAAGTGCAGAACTCTGACGTCCACTTACCTCACCGCAAGCATGACCACCCTGTCTCTATCACTGACTACAACAAACAGCACATCTACGAAATTGAAGCCATTATCGACAAACAAACCCTCCAGAACTTGCACCTGTATATGGTCAAGTGGCGAGGATACCAATAATCCGACATCTAATGGGTAGGCACAGTGGGGAGGTAGATGATGCCGGGTTCTGGATGGGTATATTGCCTTTGGTGCGAATTAGCGATTCAAAGCAAACTAGTAGTAGCATGGTTTTTCAATTGGGCCACTAGAAATGACGAAACGTTGGGAGGCGGCTGGGTTGAGGTTGAGGGATGGGAAGTATCGATAAAGGAGGACTTGAATATGAAGTGTGCGATCAAAAGATCTTTTGAGCAGATGATTTGGCCGTCGATCCGCAAGCAGCCACTGTTTCTAGAGATGATGGTGTAAATATTGTTCTTACAATCCTGTTGGAAAAAAGACTTTTATCGATAAACAGGGTAGTTGTGAGCGTCTGTGTGAGTCACAAAATGTTCCAATTGCCTCCCCATTGTCCTATTTTTCTGTTCCTTTCCCCCGGGAGGATCCACCCCAGCTCAACAAATTGCCTACGATTCCACCGAAATCTGCAAGTCCGCGACTTCTGGCGCAAGAATGGGACTGGAACCCCTTGGAAACTGACTACCTGCACTAATCCTGCGCTTTCAGCGTCCAGGAACCTGGGAGCCTGTCGCTGCTCGAGAGGTGTAGTTCCGAAGAGATTTCTCGCGAGCTGTGGTGGATTGCGCAACTCCCTACTATCCTCATTCGGCCTGTATTTCGGCTCAAAAGAGACCTCTGGTCTGGCAACCATCTTCCCTGAGCAAGTATTGCCAACGATGCCTCCCCTGCCAATCAGAAATATGGAGGCTTGCCCACTCGCCGATGACCTTTTTCCCTGCGGAAAGACAATAATCGATGGCGGCGACCAACGACCTTGCGATCCTGTCGGGATTGAGCCCGAGGAACTGGTTTCCGAGAGCACGCTGCGACCACCCTCCGTACCCGCAAGCCTTTCCCGACCCAGTAAGGCTCTTGCTCCCCTGTGTCCGCCCTCCCACCGGCCCCACTCTTCCCCTTTCCCTCTGCCGCAAATCCCCTTCTCCATCTATCATCCAAGGGTCTCATAATCGAAAAAGCACAAGAAAAGATTGTCCCGTCAACGAGCAAGAGGAGGGTAGGAAACGGGAATTTGGGGAGAGGAGGTGGGCGAGGGGGCAGCAGGGCAAACCCATTCAGCAACGTTTCCAGCCGCGTGTTTTCCTTCGACCACATTCTCCACTCCCTCGTCAAGTCCCTTCCTGTTCCGATTCGCCACTTGCCCATGCCTCCGTGCTTTTCCAATAATATTTTGTTGTCAGAGAGAGAGGGGAGAGCAGACAATGTGAGACACACTTCCATACCCTAGCGCCAACACAGGCTGTTGCAAATGTTTTCCACTTCCTCATCTTGGTTGTATGAGATGAATGCCAAGTCACCCGCTTCCGCATTTTTCCCCCCAAGTCTACGTCCTTGTGCTTGTCATACCCTAGGGGAATTTGGTCGCGCCAATCAATTTTTGGTCGACCAATTCATCCCGACGTTGCGTTTACAACTCTTGGTATTTATTTACCCTAAGTCACGTTGCCAGTCCCGCTTGGCATGTCCACAAAAATTTACAAATTAATTATGTCCACGACAGGCATAAAACTGCAGCTGCCTCTGGGCCATACTTGAATTCTCGAAGCGGATATCTTTACTCGATGCTCATGGCCCCGGACTGCTACCGGCTAGTTCGCCTGGCGGCCGTCGCAATCGCCCTTGCTGCTCTCTCCGCGTCCTCATCCGCCCAGACCATCATCCCCGAAAGGTCACAAGCTGTCCTCGCCGCTGGCGCGAGTGACTTGTACTTTATCGGCGGCTTTATGCATGACAGCAATGGTGCGTGCCGCACTCCTGCGCTTTCGTGTTCAAATACTTAATCCACACCACTGCTAGCTGCTCCTCCGCCCCGCCTCAAAGGGTTCACCCGCTCCTACCTCATCTCCCTCTCAGGCTCTTCCTCGCATTTAGCAACCATTGATAGGGAGTTGGCCTTGATCCGGTCCTCCATTGTGCAGGTCTCGCTCACTTCGCAGAGCGCCTCGAATGTTCCCGTTCCCACTACCAACAGCAGCACGCGGCAGCTGGCGGCGATGGCCCGCGCCTGTGCACAGACGCCGGATACACTATATTGCCACGGGTAAGCCGCTCTTCCTTATCGAGTTTGTTTTGCGCGGTCGAAGAGGAGAGGTAGAAAATCCTGCTGCCTCGGTCTTCGCCCGCGCGCATTCCTGCCTCCGAGATCGTCGCGGAAATGCTCTCTGCGAGTCGGTTAGAACCTTGAAACCGGGCGTGTTAGCTCTCATGTGGACTCGACCATGTTGTTGACTCATCTCTCTACTTTAATATACAGCAGCACATCTGCCATAAACTTCACTCCCCTACCGTCGGAGCTCGACTCCTTTATCTTCGCAACCTCTACGTTCGGCTCAAGTCCTCCCTCTTTGGATACTATCCCCCAGCTGGCAGATCACTCGATGACCATCGTAGGCGATTACGGATATATTTTTGGAGGTAGGCGAGGTTCGAAAAGGATTTTGGAGTTGGAGTTACGAGGAGATGCATACAAAGTCTGAACCCCCTTCAATGAAACCTTCTATGTATACGATACCTCCCGCACGGCGCCTCCGGCTCTTTCTGGCGCTTCAGCCTTAACGGCCCTCCGAACCCCACCGTTATCAGCGCTCCCGGATCCCCTTCCCCGCGGACATCTCACTGCGGGACGAACTTCGGCAAGGATTCCATCGTTATCTATGGTGGCTACGGAGACCGTAATGCCTTATCCGACATGCTTATCTTCAATACAACTACCGGAGCGTGGAGAACCGTCCCGGAGTTTGAGTCGCAGCCAGGCACCATTCGCGTAGCCGCGTGCACTTCAGTCGATGGTGTTCCGTACCTGTTCGGCAATGAAACTCTGTGGAGTTATAGCGCTGCTGATATTAAATGGAACAAAGAAGATGCTCTCGGTGGGCCCTCGGCCCTCGCTGATGCATCGATGACGTCGGTCAACTCCAGGTGGCTCGTTGTCTCCGGTAAGCGTTTGAGTGGCGTTTTTAGGATTGTGGACAATTACTGTAGGGGCCTCAACGACGTGTGAGGTCTGCCCCGCCAAGAAACTGGTGGCTGGGCTATATCTGAACTTGTCTTTATCAAATATTTGCAGGAGGAGGATTGCTGACGCCCTGGCCGGTGGGCGACAGCTCTTTCTATTACTATGACCTTATCACATCCCGTTGGTTCGTCAACTCTGTTGGGACTTCTCTGTTGTCCACCACCTCCACGACCACTGGTTCCCCCTCCCCTATCGCTAGTTCCCCCAGCAAAACGGCTTCTACGCTCGGCTACACCAACATCTCCGCGACCGCTGCCTCCCCTAGCTCAACGGCTTCCGTGGTCGGCTCAGCGAAGAGCTCCGGCTCATCACCCTCGGCTGGCGACATTGCTGGTGCTGCCGGTAGCGGTCTTGTCGTCCTTATCTTGATGGCATTGCTGGGTTGAGAACGGCGCGCGGCCTGGGTCAGCCGAAATTCCCCGACCCTCCTCCCTAGTTCTTGAAGTCCCGTCCTCCCTTAGACAGCCGAGGCCTCCATATGTTTGTTCGTTTCGTTTAGCTCGGTCATCTTTTTATCTTGTTTTGGCTCTAACCTCCAATAGAATCTCGTCGCCTCTTCTTAATAGATCTGATAGGTATTTTGCGTGCACTTTGTATTCAGATCACCCGAAGCGAGCCCGAGCCCCTGGTTTGAGTGCGCAAAGGGAGAGCATCGCACCTGCGACTCTTTCAGATGGTTGGCGGGGGCCTCCGGACGACCGATATTTGTGATGTTTGTTGCTTCCAAGACCCGCAAGTCTAGCAGGTCGCGCTGAAGACCCACACCTTTTGACTTGTTTTCTTTGATTCGGGATGTTCACCATGCAAGGCTGCCGACGAAACTGAGGGGGAAGTGGGTTTTGTGATGAATCATTCTCTTCTTGACGGGCCCGTTTCGATTGGAACATGGATGGCGAGGGGCACATGGGTTCTCACCGTTGCTGGTGCGAGCGACGTTTCCCGAACCCCTCTACTGGCCCTCCGTCAACCCTCTATTCGTTTGCACCGAAGACTGCTCCATTCACTCGTCACCCTTCACCCCCCTATTTTAACAACTTTCAATACCGAAAAAGCGACGCCTCTCTCTCCTCCATCCTGCTCCCTCTTGATGATTGAAACCAACCTCCCTGCCCCCATCACCTCAGGACCTGCCAAATTGTTTGAGAAAGTTGAAAGGGACGGAAGAGGGATGGGCGGGAGGATGGAGTGTGGAATGCGGTAGATCTAAGGAAACGCAAGCCTGGAAGAGTCACGAGTGGGGATTCCCCCTCCGCGCAATGCGCCCCAACCCCGAAGGTTTGTCTGCGCCGCCGAGCCTTTCCAGACATGATCACACGACTCCTCCCTCTCTCACGTTGCAGCCGGGTTCCTCTCGCTGCCAGTTGAAACTTCCGTCTCCTTCACCCCCCCGACACCACGAACTCCGACTTCCCCGCTCCGTCCCCTCACTCCATTCGACCCCCCTCATCCCTTCTGGCTCCTTGTTGCCCCCCTCCCCCTCCCGCTTGTACTACCCAAGCGGGAAGTATGTGCTTCGAATGAACGAGAAAGTTTATCACTTGCCTCGACTCAAATTTCCCATGCATTGCGGCGTGCGGGACAGTATGGCGAGGTGACTTGGCTTGGGTGGTGGGAGAGGTAGTTGGTTGAATTGGGGTGGTCGGGCGTGACGAGTTATCTCTTTGATGAGCCGGTGTCGATTGCCACAAGGTTGAATCGCGAGACGACTAGTGGTACTTTTGTGTTCACATAGGTATCCGAAACATTGCGAGCGACAGGAAGCTAGATCAGCGCGTCGCTCTCACTTTGTCTGCTCTTCCCTCTCTCTCTGACCTTCCCGCTGCAGCCATTTTTGAGACGAAATATTATTGGGAAAAGCACGGAGGCATGGGCAAGTGGTGAATCGGAACAGGAGGGACTTGAGGAGGGAGTGGAGAATGTGGTCGAAGGAAAACACGCGGCTGGAAACGTTACGAAATGGGGTTACCCCCCTGTGCCCCCACCTCCTCTCCCCAAATTCCCTTTTCCTACCCTCCTTTTGCTCGTAGACGGGACAATCTTTTTGTGCTTTTTCGATTTTAGGTACATGAGACCCTTGGATGATAGATGGAGGATGGGATTTGCGGCAGAGGGGAAGAGTGGGGGCGGCGGGAGGGCGGACACGGGGGAGCAAGAGCCTCACTGGGTCGGGAAAGGCTTGCTGGTGCGGAGGGTGGTCGCAAAGTGCTCGCGCAAACCAGTTCCTCGGCCTCAATCCCGACAGGATTGCAAGGTCGTTGATCGCCGACGCCATGACCCCAGTATCGATTATTGCCTTTCCGCAGGTAGGAGGGTCAACAGCAAGAGGGCAAGCCTCCATACTTGCGATTGGCATGGGAGACATCGTCGTCAATACTTGCTCAGGATAGATGTTCGCCGGACCAGAGGTGTCTTTTGAATCGAAATACAGGTCGAATGAGGATAGTAGGGAGTTGCGCAATCCACCACAGCTTGCGAGAAATCTCTTCGGAACTACGCCATAGGCTCTCAGGTTCCCGGAGAGCGCGGGACTACTACAGTAAGTCACTTTCCAAGGGGTTCCAGTCTCATTTTAGCGCCAGAAGTCTCGGACTTGCAGATGTCAGTGGAATCATAGGCAAATTGTTGAAGCTGGGGTGGATCCACAAAGAGGAAAGGAACGGAAAAATTGCACACTTGGGAGGCAATAGGATCATATTGTGACTCACTGATGCTCACAACCAACTTGTTTATCGATAAAGCTGTCATGGTCCTGAGCCATGGTACAAGTTCTGACCCAGAGCCACTGTAAACGTCATGATCTACAGCCATGGTACAAGTCTTGACTCAGAGCCACGGTACAGGTCATGACCCAGAGCCACGGTACAGGCCATGATCCACAGCCTCTATGCCCCATGATTCTGGATATCTTCTAGCACAAACCCAACCCATGCCACAGCCCCAATCCCCAGCACAGGCCCGACCCCTCGCACAGCCCCAATCCCCAGCACAGCCCCAACTCCCAGCACAGCCCCAAGCTTCCCCTATATATAGACCCATGTATCCCTCCAATTGTCAACCATCCTTATAGACACCAGTCCTGGGCATTACAATCTAGTCCTGCCTCCAAGTCCCCTTCCTGTCTTGTCCCCTCCTGCTCCTCTCCTCTCCCTGCCTCCTGTTGCTTGCACCTAGGCTACCCCCCTTTCCAAGTCCTGTCATCAAGTCCACACCCTTAACATCCTACCATCAAGCCTGCTGCCCCTGACAAAAGCTTCTTTTCCAACAGGAATGGAAGAACATTATTCACACCATCATTTCTCAAAAGGGTGGCCACTTGCGGATTGACAGACAAATCATTTGCTCAAAACTTCAGGTTGAAGTCCACCTTTTATCAACACTTCCCATCCTGTAACCTCCACCGAGCTGCCTCCCAACGTCTTGTCATTTCTAGAGGCGTAAGTGAAACAACCATGCTACTTGTTGTTTGGTTTGAATCGTTTATTCACACTATGGGGGAAGGGTCAGCAGTCTTGGGTGCACCACGTGAATCATGCTAGCACAGCTGGTAGACAATTGACCTGCAACCCCCGGGGCTGCCATTGTGGTGAGCTAGCCAGTAGGTGCTGCAGCCCACAGGCTTCCTGTAGAGCAACCCTTGTTCAACACCGCTCTGCAGGTGGTCCTGCACAGGGTCCTTTCAATGGACCATGCTCCTGCCCACCGTCTCCCTCAAGCAGGGCCCCAAGGACGGTGAACTTAAACTAACACTGACCTTTCAGCCAAAGCCAAGTTCTTGCCGCACGGTGCGGAGACTGATGGGCGGAGGTGGACTATGCATCACACGCGGTCCTGACCGGGGGGCCTACTGTGAGTGAAGGAGTTCACGACTGAACGACATTGTTGAGGTGCTCCCTACCAATGTCAGCAGGCGAGATTATCGTCAAAGTCAGGCGATTCAACAGTTCAACCAAGATCGTTAGTATGATGCGAGGTATGAGCATGCAGTTGAGTTGTGAGTAGGATATATGGTAAGCGAGGTCCGAGCGACGTTGCGGGGTGGTCCCTGCCGACGTCAGTAGACCAGTCAGCAACAGGTTCATCCTACGGTTCAACAGCTATCCGTAAGGGTTGTTTAACAGTAAGTGGATATACCCATCCTGAATCTGGCAACATCTACCTCCGAGCTGGCAGCATGAAGGAACTTCTGTTCAACAATTATCTCCAGCATCACAATCAAGTCAGAACTATTTCTCACACCCAGTTTTACCATATATGGGACACTCATCATCCATATGTATCAGCGATTGAGCCATCCCTTTGCTGTTTCCCCCTCACTCAGCATATACGCTCCTTTTTGACAAGGAGGATTGTTATCAAGAAACTGTCGAACTTCTCCATGTGCAATCTATGTTCAGAGATCAAATCCTGTCTCGCAGACAAGACTCTCGAAGACGCCCAAGAAGAAGACTTCTTTGAGTATCATCAAGAACATCACACTCTTATTCAGTATGTTTATGATCCTTCGACTCTCTTTTTTTCTTTTTCCCATTCTCATCATCTTCTTTTTCTTATCACAGACATGCTTGCAAGCATTATTATGCTGCTTGTGAATGCGCTCAGCTACAATAGCAAACATATGATTCCATCATCATTGACAGCTAGACCAAAGCAAAACCAACGTTCCTTTTTTAGCTGAACAAGCCTAAATCTCCCGATAATGTCCATCGTATTCCCTCTCACATCACAGGTGTTCTTGCTCATGGCTCAAACAGTGTTTAAGCCTCTGTCTACTTCTTTCAATATCCCCACGATTGCAACCTCATGCTCTCCAACCCATGTGACTCCATTCTCAAACTCAAATTTGGCCACAGCAACTTCACTTCAGCTGGACAACATCTCCAAGGAAAACAAGAACCCAAATGTTTTTTTCTCCCTCCCAAGTTTCTTGATCACCTCATCTTTCGCGATCTCTGCTATGTCCTTTCCCTGTTTTTCCGTACTCATTCAATCTTAGTCTTCATCTATTTACCCCCTTTGGAATTTCCAAATATCAGATTACAATAGGCTCTCTCAAGGTTGCCCACACCCATGAAACCATAAACCAGACCTTCTCCAGTATCTCCAAACTTATTAAACACGCAAATCTCGAGGCACCTTGGTCTCATCAATCAAATCTCTAACTTTTGCAAATTAGCAGAAGATATTTGAGCTGACAAACTTGATTAGCTTCACCTGTTTTACTTGTTCGGTCTCCTCAAGAACAATGATGGAATTGTTCAATTGCTGTAAGTTTCCATTCCCAGTTTCTTCCATTGCACTTCATCATTTTATTTATTTTAACATTCCTTTGTTTTCAGACACAAAAATCATGTCATGCACCCAGATATCAAACTACTATGGCAACAAGAAATCCTTCCAGATGCCCAAAATTTCCGCCACATGCCACTCTCTTCCATCGGACCAAAAATACAACCCCGAACAACCTCATCCACCCATTCTTCCAGCTCCGACAATTTCTACGCAAAATCCCCGAACTCTCGTTACAACATCCAGTCCACTGCCCATCCCCATCTCGTCTGCCCATCTTGCCTCCACTACTCCGCCTCTCCACCCAGGAATCCGACGTCCACCCACCGCCTTGGAAACTCCACATCGATGCATTGAGACCGACGTCTATGTTGGGCATCCTGTCTGCCAAACCAGTCAGGAAACAGTTGCCAAAACCACTCTCAAAGATCATTTTTTTGTTTGCGTTGCAAAACCTTATTCTGCTTTCCCGACAGCAGCCCCCTCCGGGACCACACTCCTTGGATTGCCCAACTCAAAGAAATATCACCTAACTTCCAACATCTTGCTCACTAGTTTGCTCCTTGCGATCGAGAGTCGATATCTGTTCTTCTTCGACAATCTTGGGTCCCTCTCAACATTGATTCGGAACCAAGGGTCAATACCCTCACCATCTCTTGCATTGACTTTGCCTTCAAGTAACTTACCAAGAGATCCTGCACATTCACTTCTCAAGTTGTAGTTAAATGGGAATGGAGTTTGGTTGTTAAAGGACCGTAAATAAATACTTCATTCCACTTTAAAATGTTTGTGACGCAGAGTTAAATTGAATCTGATGAAATCCCTCCATTAGTATGTGCTTCCATACCCTAGCCTCTTAATTGAGATACTTTGGTTTTGGCCAAATTTTTGTATGGTTTTTTGATTGTGAGCGCTTGGGGTCATTAAATCCCTTTTCAATATGAAAAAAACGAGATCTCTGATTGGAATCCTTTAGGATCCAGAAGGGGAGCTGAAGTCACGACATCTCTGGAGCCCCTCGAACCTTTCG